>KZ507438.1:2946-44816 GCA_002844005.1 Limosa lapponica baueri
CTGGACACACTCCAGCAGCTCAATGTCCTTCTTGTTGTGACCGAAATGCAGGACCTGGCACTTGGCCTTATTAAATCCCATCCCATTGGCCTTGGCCCATTGATCCAACCTGTCCAGATGCCTCTGTAGATCAACACTCCCACCTAGTTTGGTGTCATCTGCAAGCTTACTGAGGGTGCACTCAATTCCCTTATCTAAATCATCAATAAAAATATTAAACAAGACTGGCCCCAGAACCAAGCCCTGAGGGACACCACTGGTGACCAGCCGCCAACTGGATTTCACCCCATTAATCACAACTCCTGGGCATGACCATTCAGCCAGTTTTTTACCCAGTGAAGAGTACACTTGTCTATGCCATGATTTGCCAGCTTCTCCAGGAGAACGCTGTGGGGGACGGTGTCAAAGACCTCACCAAAGTTCAGATAGACAACATCCACAGCCTTCCCCGCATTGAGAAGGCGGGTCACATGGTCATAGAAAGAGATCAAGTTGGTTAAGCAGGACCTCCCTTTCATAAACCCATGCTGGCTGGCCCTTATCCCTTGGCTGTCCTGCACTTGCTGTGAGAGCTCACTCAAGATGATCCTCTCCATGATCTTTCCTGGCTGAGTTCTCTCAGCCACTCCTCATGACTTGTTTTTCAGACCCTTCCAGTTGTTGTAGTGAGAGGCCCAAAACTGAACACTATATTCAAGGTGCCGTCTCACCAGAGTGAGTACAAGGGGAAGACCATTTGCTTAGTTCTGCTGGCCACGCTATTTCTGATACAAGCCAGGATGCAATTGGCCGCCTTGGCCACCTGGGCACACTGTTGGCTCATATTCAGCCAGCAGTCAAACAACACCCTCAGGTCCTTTTCCACTAGGCAATTTTCTCTCCCCCGCCCTTTTTTTTTTTTAATCTCTTACTGCTGAACTCTTTTTCTTCTTCACTTTGACCTTCTATTTCTTACCTTTCAAGCAGTCTGTAAATCAGTTTGTGGAACCCTGCTTGCTCTCTGCAAAGCATCTGCACAGCATCCAAATGTAATTTTTAATGACACACAACTATAATTTCTGGTACTGCTTCTACTGCAAAAGAAAGGACCACCTCAAGGGCATTTCATTCAAACAGCTTATAGGAACAACTACATGAAAAGATGTTTCTGGGTACATATGCAGACAGGAAGCCTGGCATTCTTGTGCAAATTACTGTTGTCTTCTGGTCAGCACTACTGCCTATGGCTAAGGTCTCTTGCCCACCAATTTCCACTAAACTGTGCATTCACATTAGAGGGCAGCAATTACTTCTTAGAAACAGAGGTGCGTATGATCCCTTGGAACCAGAAATTCAAACATTAAGGCCTCTTGCAAACTGACCGTTAGTACCTTATTCAGCATTTTCTGCATTCAGCCCAATAGCTGGTAGAAAGAAGTCAAATTTCATTCCAAATTCCCTAAATAATTGACAACACCTCAAGGAAATCTTTTCTAACAATTGACCTTTATGATAGTTCTGTCAAAAATGGATGCAGGCTTGCCCAATGGGAAAGTTAGCATCCCCTTTTTGTGCTGTTACAAAAACTGCATTTTCATTTTATGACTGAAAGTACTTGCTTTGGTAGGATCACCGTGGATGTTTTGAGTTACTCTTACTTGGACAATGTTGTACTCTAGAATCTTTATCAAAATATGTAACTAAATTCGTTCACTTCCACAGCCAACAGGTCAGTGGCTTTATAATGAAGTATTTTAGAACATTGATGATTTCACTGTATTCAGAGACCATGTGTTTACTTTCAACATTAGAAGTTAGTCATCCCTGAAGGAGAACCGCTAATACTGATGCTGTTTACAGTCATTGACTGAGTATCTCCTTTTGCCACGTCTCTACACACAATATTGTCTAGATCATAAACCCCCTGATATTTATTGTGTTCTTTTGACTTATACTTGGTGGCTAAACATAATCAATAAATATGTTTTATCTCAAGTTATTTTTAGAAGTTTAATCTGTGCCTATTTGAGAAAGAAAGTGCTCCAATAAACCTTTCAATACAGTGAAAGAGAGTGAAAAAAAGAGTCTTAATCAAAGACAACTGGAAATTAAAACTGCAAAAAGTACAAAAGCTATGCAGAAATCCCATGTATTCACTAAATACCCATGAAATACGATTTTTGATTTTTCTTTTTCTTTTCTCTTTTTAAGAGACAATGAGTGCTCTCACCCACCTAGAAAACGGAGCAGGTTACAAGCAGGAGGATGGTACTGTTGTGCCTGAACAAGGATGCACTACAAATGTGAGTCATAATTTACCGTTGGAAAGGACAGATCCACAACTGACTTGAAACAAACCCAACATTTTTACCTAAGGAATCAAACTAATTTACACCATTTAAAGAAATGGACAGCTTTGCTTCACTAGGCTGTTGCTGGGTGTAGCTTGGCCACTGCAAAGCAGGACTCCAAAGACTCTTTTTGTTGCTTTGTTTACTGACATTACCTTGCTTTTACACATAAAGAGCCCTCCTCAGCAGTACCTCAGCTTCTTTTCCAGTGAGAATTATTTTTCTCTGTTAAATGTACATGTGTAATATGTATATTCTTTATCTTGAGGTTCTGACTTCTGAATCATTGAGCACATGCACATCCTAAGAATATACACAGACAATATGTTGTTCATTGGCTAAAGCAGGTTTCATTGTTTCACTAGAATAACAGCAATGATTATTATGGTCTTTGAACACATGTAATAATATTTCCTGGGGTTCTCTGAGAGATGAAAGCAGTACAGCTGGTCTGTAGTCTTGTTTTTCCGCCTCTTGCAGCTTAATGAGTAACTTTCTGCCGTATCCATCTGTGTACCTGAGTACGATTAACACTGATAGTAATGGATACATCTGACATTCAGTTTTTCAAATAAGTAGTTGTGAGCAGCTCAGCTACAGCCTACACGTGCCAGCTTGGCCCTTTTGTACAAAATAACCAGTCAAAAAAAAAAAAAAAGGTGATAACCACTGCATTTCTTACAGGTTTTGTGTCACAAAGTGCATTTAGCAAGTTCCTCCAGACCTAGAAGTAAACAAAGGACAGGAGAATAAACAATAAAAGATCAACACAAAAAAAAAGAAGCTAACAGGACATTTTTGCCAACACGACAGAAAATGTTCAAGTCAAATGTTGTGGTGTCATTTGCAGCTATAAAAAAAACACATAAAAATTGTTTGGAAGAGGAGAAATGTTCCTTTTGGATGAGAGGTTTGGAAAAGGTGACTTGTAGAACAATACAATTGTTCTACAATTGTAGAACAATTTCTTTTTCAATATTAGGCAGCTGAGACTAGAGGTTGCATGATAATCTGAGCTTTCTGATATGGTCCCTTGAATTGCAAATCCGTAGCCTTTTGGAGCTGCTTAATTTGATGATAACACTGCAATTTCCAGAACCTTAAGTTTATTTTATATTGCTTGGGAGGTAAATATTCTATACACTTAGTACTGTTTGGCATGTTTTTACAGTAATGTCTTAATGAGCAATTATTGTGTTCTTAGACATGCAACACGACAGTTGTGAGACGCTACAGCTATGTGTGTATAGCTCATCTGGAACTATGTGTTGTAAACGCATTCTCTGTGTAATACGTGCTTTGCAGCTCTAAATAAATACACAGCTCTTACATGTTAATCATTTGATAAAAGTTAATTTGAAAGCTTTAACAAGGGCAGAGGTCACTGGCTCCGTTTACTATTACTATTACTATTTTCTATTATGTACTCTATACACAGAGACCACCCAGACCATCTTTGCTGTAAGGCAGAGTGCTGAGCCAAGCAGGTAAAGAATGCATGACCATCAGAAACACAACAAATCTTTGGCTATTTTGTCAGTTATGGATATCCTCATTGTTTCTTTGCCCAAAGGCTTCTTTGTTCTGTGTGGCTGCTTAGCAGAGTGTGAAGGAAGGCAAACAACCCCATGCAAGATATGAAAAAATGTTCTTGACACCAGGGTATTAATTACTGGTGAGGTAATAGTGACCTGCCGTATTGGCGACCTGCTTTGTGCATTTAGAATGGCTTTTTTTTTGACATGACTAGCAAACTAATTTTAAGGAGTTTAAATTCTGTTCACACTGACACCACTGACACACAAAGGGGAAAAAAACCATTACAATTTTAGCATCTATTATGGTCTAAATATGGCTTAAAGAGAGAGCATGAGACCTAAAGGAAGGAAGTCTCTCCACCCACAAGAAAGCAGTTGTTGGGAAGTGGCTTGTGTCCCAGGAGTGCCTTTAAATGGGATTCTATGTTTGAACCCACCACAGGGCAATAAAAAAGCAGTGCAGTAACATAAGCTTGCTTATCAATTTCTCTGATAAGCAATCAATCAACTGCCGTATCAGTTTAAATCTTTAGCAAAGCAGCCAAAAATTTGAGGGAAATCTTCCCACAAATCTGTAACAAAACTCTTCCTTTAGTGGGGGAGCGCTGTAGCTGAAAATGGCTGCAGTTAATGAGATGGTATTTGTATGCACTGAGAATTTCAATGAGGCCTGAGTTAAATTTATTATATTATTTGTGGGTTCCCTTAGGTTGATTGCATATTGGTGGGAGCCACAATAACTCAGGATGAGGGACATACTGACAAGGAGTCAGTCCTGATGCTGAGCTCCTCCTTTAGACGCTGTTTCTGTCTGGACTGCGTTCTCCCCTTGTCCTCAGAAAGTGCTCTACTCCACATGAGGTTTGAAAGCACTATCAAAAATACCTCTTGGTTGTACATACTGCTGTTTCAAAGTGAAGTAAAGCGATACAGTATCTGTCAATGCAATTGTGTATTGTGCTGTTGCATCTCTCAATCTACCTCTCTAGTTACCTGTCACTTATTTTAAAATTTGAGCCCTAATGTTAGTGTCTTAGAAATATAGGTTTGAGAAAGATAAGGAGGGAGAGAGAACCAAAGAAACTAATATGCAGAGCAGCATGCTCATTTGCTTAGTTGTTATATTAATGAGATACTGTGTCTAAATGACATCTTACACTTAATGAAATCTGTACATTAATGGCAACAGAAGTCAAAGAAAGCATAATTCAGTGCTGTTGGATGGATATTATTGTAATTATTTTCATTATATAGTCAGATCAATTTTTTGTATGCGTGAACTGCTTCTTACAACCAATGCAGTTTTTATACCTGCATGTTAGATAAAAACTTTTTTTTTTGAGAAAGTGATAAATAAAACAGGTGATGATTTGCTGCAGGTTTGACACATTTACTAACTCAGTTTATGGATGGTATTATGGCTATTATTATAAGGTTCTTTTATGAGATCTAGAAGCGAGGAAGTCCTAGATAGACAGGTAGTTCGCAGGAAGGATGGATATGCCATTTGACTGCCCATTGTGCCTGCTCATTAGCTGTTTGACAATGAATAGACCAAAATAAACTAGACAAATGTCAATAGGATGGGGAGGTTCAAATATTTCTGCCATTCACTGTCACAGAGTTAGCATTTCCCCCTTTCTGAATCCTCAATTCTTCCAGCAGAGCTTTCAGTCTTTTTCTAGAAGTCAGCAGAAATAGAGAACAATCACTGCACATTGTGGAATAAAAAGAACATCCACAGTTCTGGTATTTCTATAAAGTAATCTGTTTTAAGTTCTTAGGTATTTGCTCATGGGACTTAAAAAAGCAGTCATGGAAAGCATGTGAAAGAATTCAGAAGGCTTAAGTTGCACAGTGACATTATTTCACATTAAACCACCTGGTCCTATACTCCATAAACCACAGTGAAATTAGATTGTTTATTCACAATAACACATTATTTTGGTAACGTAATAATTTTTAAAATGTCATAATTATTTATAGACAATAAAAATATATACACATTTATAAGTTGTGTTTTAAAATACACAAATCCTAGATATTATAAATGTAAATATAAAAGACAAATAAATAAACAATTAATTAATAATGTAATAACTGAAAATGTTAAACATCAATTCTCTATCTTTCCTTCTTACTATTGTTCTAATGTTGGTGTACTTGGTCCCATTCTGTGTTATTGAAGTGTGATAGCTCCTTTTATGCTATGTAGTCAATAGAAGTAGAAAAACTTCCTTTCCAAGTTTGTTGAATGAAATATGAATATATCAGTAGCCAGGGACCTTGACAACGTCACTGTGCTAACAATAAGGGTCCTTATAAAATGTATGGTTTGGGTACATAACTTCAGTGTAACTTTTTCTCATACACACAATGAAGGTATAAATATTCTACTTGCATGTAGTCTTGCCTTATCCTTATCTGGTCCATGCTGGGATTCACGGGAGGCCTGAACCTAGCATAAAGCCAATCCACTGACTCAATCCATTTTCTGAGGAAAATACTTAAGCCTGAACATTTTCATTCTCAAGCCTTGGAATAGCCAAAGAGAACTAAAGCAAATTCCCTCATGAATTACAAAATCAATGTAAACTAAATTCAAGCAAATATTGTGGAAATGCTTTGTAGTATTAATTAAAATTCACCTTCCTGAAAAGTAAAGGCTAGCAAGATATTATTTTCAGCATTCACCTGCTATACCAAATTCCCAAGTAAGGTGTTTTGCTGTGGTGCATATATTCCATATTAACTTTTAAAAAACATGTAGTGGTAATGAAAAATGTGCTTGCTTATGATAATAAATTACTGTCACAAAGCAGACAATTACCTTAGAAAGCCTTTGGAAAACAGAAAATTACATTGAGACAACACGTATTACGAGTTTAAATATTCAAAAGTTAAAGGAGAAAATACAGCTAGAGATGAACTTGCAACTCAAGAAATTCCTTCTGGGCTGGCTTTGAGCTGTTTGTACTGCTGCTGACTCTCAATATGAAATGGTAGGATTTCCCCAGCACATGTACACGCAAGGCTTAAGGCAATCAAAAGCTAGATACAGAATGATATGAGGAAAAGTGATACACTTTGTAGTAACATGCACCAGTGTTTCACGGCTTTACTACAACTGTACTCATTTCTTGATTTTGGCAGGCTGAAAACCCTGTGGCTGCCCTTTGTCTATTCTGGGTCTCCGTATCAGTTTCCTGGACCTTACAGGACACAACTGCTGTTCAAATTGTGTGAGAGATGTGTTTAAAAATAGTGTAACTAGGTATGCTCAAAGCATAATTTCCGAAGTCTTTTAAGTTGGATCAAAGGCAGTTCCAGAACAAATAATACATAGATGAAATAGTTACTGTATTAAAACTTTCCCTGTACCTGACAGCAGTTTTTCAAACTGGGTGGTTCAGAAAGATTTGTTTTTAAGACTGGAGCATGCTTTCTTCCTGTAATTTTTTTTTTTTTTTTTTTTTTTTAAAAAAAGGGGGGGGGGGGGGGGGGGTGGGAAGGGGGCTTTGCTATTCATTCTGCAATATGACTTAGACACCTTTAAACTAAAAGCAAATATTAGGAAGCATTTCAACACTTTTCAGAAAGCTTTGACTTTGTTTATTTGAAATGGGAGTTAGATGGGAACTATTTTGCAGTCTGTCGGTGGTTTCCAATGCTATGAAGTTAACACCATACACACTGTTGTTTGCAAGTGAAATTGTTTAGCTTGCTTGTTAGAATTTCTATATATAGTGACTCTGTACTATCCTGATATAAATAGCTGTGTTTCCACATTTAGAACAGTCAAGCATTAAAACAGGGAAGGAAAAATGAAAAGATTGCTACAATTATCTGTAGTAAGTTGCTTTGTGTCAGTAACTGTGACCAACAACCAGACAGCAGACATGAGTACTGCTATAATAGGCTGTCATTCCCTCCCTCAAGACTCCAATTACACGGACACATGCATTTGGTCATATGGTGGAGGTAAAATGACGTTAGGAAATGTATTGCATAAATTTTAAATAATGGTGGTGAAAGTACATCTTCTCTTGTGTTACGCATAGCCCATGAAAGTGCACCAGAGTCATCTGGCAGGGACAAATACACTTTGGCCACATGACAAATCATGTTTGATCGTAGGATAAGTTATAGGCTGAAGAACCTTTGTGTGCTTATCCTAGAGTCTCAACTCTGTGTATGGCAAATACTCAACTTACTTGGCTATCTTCAAAGAGCAATCATACTTTGATTAGGGCTAAAGGAAATGCATGTTGTGTCTTGAAATGATATAGACTGAATGTTTTCCAGGCTATATATGCTTTTGGATAAACAGATTTGTATTCATTTTGACAGCAACAATTTTCTAGTATAAACAAACATGTCGTGAGTTAAAAAAGAAAGAATGTCCCCACAGCATGTGTTACAGTTCATGCCATTCAGCAACTAGGCACAATAAATGACCTTACCCCTGAATATCTTTCCTTTAAGTTGGCTAAATCTAACTAGAGTATTCAGCTTGCTTCGTGTAGCTCAATTTAATGATCTGGAGTTGACAGTCATAGTTAACAGCAGCAGCGTGAAAACTATTCACGTCTGGATACACAGAAAACAGATGTGTCTTGTTCCATCTTCAAGAAAAACTCTCTTGAGTTAGTCCCTTCACCTCAGAATCTACGCCATTCACCCAGTATTGGAAAAATCATTGAGTGGTAGCAATGTTTATGCCCATCAGCTCACAAGTCTCCTGCTGCCAGAAAGGGAGAGTACTTTGTTACAAGGAAGAAGATGCTTTCCATAAAAAATGAGTAAACACAAACAAACAAAAAAGTGTCCCTTTTTAAATCACATTCTGAGTAGTTTGACTTTGTGCTGTTATTCTATGCGGGTTCCTTTTGATATTTCCATAATCCTAACATCAGCATATTTTTGTACCCCACAGGAATTCAGGTTAACTTGGCCTGCTGCCTCCCTGTCAAGGATCATTCAGAGACTGTTTCTATCAGTACAACTGAAGTATTTCAACAGTAAACAAAGTATTTTTATGCTGGAGCTTTTTTATACATATATTTCATTAGTTATTCATTTCTATGTTTTTCCTAATGAGAATTGCTGCCATTAGCCAGTTCTGGTGACACTTCTGTCAAGTCACAGAGAACTGGAGGTGGAAGAATTTCTTTAAGCAGCCAAGTACCCTAAAAGAAATTACTTGCTGTTTCAGTTCTGAAAAGAAATACTTTCCAAAATG
The DNA here is from genome assembly GCA_002844005.1 of Limosa lapponica baueri. Lineage (NCBI taxonomy): Eukaryota > Metazoa > Chordata > Aves > Charadriiformes > Scolopacidae > Limosa > Limosa lapponica. The sequence goes on from KZ507438.1 coordinate 12,057, forward strand.
TGTTGTTCTGTCAGATATTCTCCAGGTGTTGTTGATCTTCCTATTAACATTCTTCTGGAGAGGAAGCAGTAAAATAATAGCTGTGAGAATCCCCTAAAGATTTGTCACCTGCCACATCAGATACCAAAATTCCTGTTGCTGTTATAATTTAACAGGCACACAGTGAAAACCTCTCAAGGCAAACTGGTTTGAGAGCCCTTTTATTAAACTTTCAACAAAGATACAGCAGTGAAAAGCCTTACCCCAAAGAATTTCCAGTTGCTAAGCCAATGTAATATCTGGATAAGGCAAACAGAAAGCTGAAATGCTGACAGGAGCCAGCTGGGAGACTCATTTTCAGATTGTATTTTAGGGCATGCCTGATTAAAAAGCACGGGGGCAGGGTGGTAGTGGGGATCATAAAGTTAAAGGATAGTTTTAAGTATTCAAGTTTGGATCTTTCCTGCTCTGGAAGCGGAAGGTATTTTACAGCTAAGGACAGCTATGACTTATGAAGACTGCCAACACTGCCCTGTCAGAAGTTAGCCATGCAGTAAAACTCAAGAATTGGTAGAAAGAGAAAACCTGACCTGTGGAGAACCATCAGTGAGATGGAGAAAAAAAAATGGTGGAATAAAGTAGAAAGAATTCATGTTCTAGACCATTTAGCCTCATTGAGGGCTCAGGGGAATGAAGTTACAGGCAAGACCAGCCATAGAGGGGTTTCCAGCAACCAAGGCACTAAGTGCATCAGTTCTTTCTCTAAAAGAGAACATTTTCAAAAAAAGCATGTGGATGTTTCTTCAGTCCCCAGCTTTGATACCTTTGATTTTCAGAGACAGTAATCAAGTTGCCAACTTCAGTGCATGAATCAAGTCACACATAAGGTGAACCGTACATTTGAATATATTTACCCTGAGTGTTGCATGACTGCTGTGTGAAAAAGAGTAGCTGGTTTTTGCACGTAGACTGATGTACCATTTCAGAATGACCAGGACAAGACCAAAGGTCTGACATGTGGAGAAGTCTAATAAGGGGTTGTGGCTTATGAACTACCATCCTCCACAGAATACCAAAGAAACTCTGGGACTGATTTGTTGGCTGGGTTTTTCTCCCTTTCTCTCCGGGACTACTGGATGCAAAAGAGATAGTATTTGTTTATCTTCAGACTGTTCTTGTGGTTTTGTTTTTTGGGGAAGGGAGCGCAAATAGATAGAAACAATCAAAGTTTGTATTGCTCTATAAAGCCTTTCTAGGTAATTCAGAATGTCATGATGGGCACCAGCAAATTTCCACCTCTGGGTCAACATTTGGAACCATGGAATGACGGGGAACAAGAGTAAATGTCGCTTTTTAGTTGTACTATAGCCAATACATCATGAGCTAATGTGTCACACTCATCCCAGCTGGCAAACAGCAAAAGACGCCATTGGTGTTATTACCTGTTGGCAGCTTTAAGAGAAAGCTCTAATATGAATAACTGAGTATGTTTCACTCCCAGGGAGGTAAAGACTGGGAAAGGACTGCTCTACTTTAGTTCTTCCATGAAAGTCTTTTATGAGCACAGGGAATGCTTTTCCTATCAAAAATCAAACTCTCACATGCCTCAAAAGAGCACAGCAACAAGAAATACAGTTTTAATTTTACTTTTTGGCTCACAAAATTATCTTCCTGAATGTAGAGATTAAAACAGTAAATCTGAAAAGAATGCTATTTTGGCATGGCCAATTTTTGCAGTCATCTCTATTTACTAATTTCTGTAAACTTTTCAGTACTCCTGTGTTCATAGAGGAGGACTAGACCTAAAGGAATGCTATACTTCATTGATACTGATTGAGATCACTCTAAGACAAACTTTGTATCTCTCATCACACTTACTATCCTCTATATCATCTTGAGACCTAAATTCCTATTTGATCCCTGCAGAATTTTTTTGTAGTTAGTAATATTTGTGCTGAACTTGAAGATAGATTCATACCATATTTCTTCTTGCTTAAAAAGGTGGACCTCAACACTGAAGAATTCATTCTCACTGTTGCACAATATTGCATTGTTGCTTCACAGTGCTACCTTGAACAAATAAAGATTTAATGCTGTTTGAATGCCTAAATAAGCACCCATAAGCCGGGTGATTGAGCTCAAAAGTACAGGCCAGGTTTTGTATATCCACAGATGCATTATTTATTTTAATATATTAAAATCTTTCTGAAAAATAATTTGTCTTCAGTGTTGGCTCAAATGAGGAAATATATATCCAGTAAATTTAAACATAATAGGAAAAACTGAAATTTTTTCAAAACTATGTTCAAATTCAATATGAAAGATCTGAAAGTTTTAATTTTATTCTAACCTGTTTAGCTATCTCTAATATTGGCTAAGGTTGTAGATAGGTGAAAAAAATCTGAAAGTATATTACCTAGGGAAAGCGATAAGCTTCACATAAACTACAGGGGAAAAATCTCTTGCCATGGTACTGTTAGAACCAACTTATTTTGTATTTGCATAAAGCTTTATATAAAGAGATATACTGACTTTTTTTTTTTGCTCTGACTCAACCCCAGTTTTTAAGTTTGAGAACTGAGTTTGCTGAGTGTGACAGCACATTCTAAATTGAATATTTAATATGGAGTCAGTGTGTGGGCACAATAAGCGGCAATAGACTTTAATCCAGATGAACTTGCCCCAGGGACTTACATAGCAACAATTCAGTGCCTTGTTTTTAATGGGTCATTGCTCAGAAGAACAAAAGGGAGAAAAACTCCTGGGTCAATATAAAGACAGTTTTATAAATGAGAAAAGCTGCACGTCAAGCAAAGTAAAATAAGGAATTTTTTCATTACTTCACACTGGCAGGTAAATGCTTAGCCACTTCCTGGTAAGCAGGCCCTCAGCACATGTATAGCATGGAATATCCCTCTGATCAATTTGAGTCAGCTCTCCCGGCTGTGTTCACCTCCCAGCTTCTTGCACACTCCCATCCTATTTTCTGGGTGAGGGAGGAGAGGGAAAAAGAGAAAACCTCTGTTGTACAAGCACTGATCAGCAACGGCCAAAACACTGGAGTGTTGTCAACAATCACAAATTGTTGTCACAATTTGCTGTCACAAATCCAAAACATAGCACCATATGAACTGTCGTGAAGAAAACTAGCTGCATCCCAGACAGATGGAGTACATCGCAGTACAATCACTTTCAGTGGTTTGCACTATGACCTTGAGACCATTTGGATTCCAGAAATCTAAATTTCTGAAACATATAAGTTGAAATTTTGAAATTAAATTTCCGTCTTGGATATAATTTGGAGTTCCTTCTTTATCAAGTGCAAGACTCCCCATCAAAAACAAATCACCCACCCAGAAATATGTATGGTATTTTAGTGCTTACTTAAATCCAGCCTAAAAACTGCATTTGGCAGAACATTGTATAGAGTTTTTTCGGTCAGAAAATGCGATGAATCTGGTAATCTCTAAACTGAATAAATTAAAAAATTTGGGCTCCTTGATTCTTGCTGAACAGCTCTTTATGGACACTGATGGGTTTATGTTACTTTTTAGCACAACATGACTGTGCAGGTTGAAAGGGTAGGTGGGATTTTCCCTCAGGGAATCTGCATGAGGAATTTTCATGAATCTGCTGGGGAAAATATTAGACATCTAGTTGACAGCCTGGCCCAGGTGATGTACTTTATTCCTGAGTCTACCACTGATACACTGTGCAACCTTGGATAAATCACGCTGCCTGTCTTTTTTGATTGGCTGACTGCTTTTTCTCTGTCTCTTTTTTTTTTTTTTCCATTCAGGCTGTATGCCCTTTGAGGATATCTCTTAAAAATTGTATATATAGTTCCCACTGCAGTAGGGCCCTAATTTTGTTTGTACCTTCTAAACACAACTGGAACACAACTAATGCAAAGGAAAAGCTACAGACTGCCAAGTGTGAAGATACCTCAAAGAAGCTTTTAGTCAGAGGAAGAACAGAATCCACTGGGATGAATAAATGCCCTGAGAAAATTGGGAAGATACATCCACAATGAGTATTTTGACTCCTCATGAGGCTCCTGGTTTTCTCTCCTCCTGTCTTGCTTCCTTCATGTAGCCAGGCAGCTCAAATAATTCCTGTTCTTACCAGCTGCACCAATTCTGTACATCTTTGCTGAAAACATCATCTTTATAGCTATGAACATTAAAAAAGAAGTTTTTTTTTAAAAAGGAAAATGTAAAAAAAATTAATAAAAAATGAAGTTTGCATTCCAAAGGATTCAAAAAAGCATGGAAAAATTACTTTTCACCATTGGACTGATGTTCAGTCTCTCAACTTACTGCTATAAAAATTTTGGTTGCATGGGGCCTCTAGTTTGTACTTTGACATTGTTTGCATGTCCTATGTACTACATGCTGTATGCTCATTTCCCAAATACAAATTGTTTTATCAGTGTTGGTCTGAATGTTGCCATAATGTAACCTAAAAATCTCTATCAAAGACTGGTGTCTTATGTACATAATTACTAAATGATTGTTTTGTGTATGTACTACCATGAAGAACAGTCAAAATGGAAATACCGAGGGCTGTATTTCTTTAACTCCAGCAGGAACTGTAACTCCAAGCAGTATTTCACAACCAAAGTGGAGTTCTCAGCCAGGAGCACAGATGGGGAGAAAGGTACACATAATAAAAGCCTAGGTTAGAACAGTTTGTGTGATGCCATCTCTATATAGTATTGTGTTCCCTCAGTTTGGGGGTTTTCTCTCTTCTGACCAGCGTTTCAAGAGTTACTGTATTATTATTTTAAGAAAATTTCTTTATATTTTTTTTTGTCTGCATGAAATCAGTAACTCAATCCATTGATACACTCTAAGTAACCCTATTAGATGTAGATACATTATCTACATACTGCTCAAGATTGCTTTCTTTTTTTTTTTTTTTATGAGACCTCAGAATGTTTCCAACCACAATAATTCAATAGGTGAGATTCACATCACTTAATTTTGCCTACTTAGGAGTTATTTATCTAACGTAGTCGCCTAAACAATCCTTGTTGTCGAGGCAGAGGGGCAATTCCAGAACATAAACCGTCTCATACGGGATGGTATGAGATAAATCACCTAAGATGGCTAGAACAAATCAACTTCTTGAATTGGCAGACAATCACTCCTGTGATTCCTGATTCCAGAAGTTCCACTAATCTTCTTCAAAAGTCTTAATAGTGACAGGAAGAGTTGACACTTTTCTGGCCACACTGCTGATGAAAGGACCTTTCAACATTAATTGGCATTCGATGCCTGCATGGTGATAATGAGGAGACATAAGCCAACCTTTTGCATAGACCCAATGAGAAAATTAACAAACAAACTAAGTTCAGATGTTGGTAACATTAAAAAAAAACCCAAAACCCTATAATTTTATGTAGGTTTATTTCACAATGCAAAGTTTCTTATGTTTACTTTCCCTTCAGAAGTCATTAGAATCTGAACATACTCCCAGGCACTCTGTAGTCAAGTTAAAAAAATAAAAAAATTACCTGCCACAGAAATGGGATGTCCAAAACTAAATAAAGTGAAAATCCATTGCTGAAAAACAACTGCTGAACCTGAGCTCCAGTGAAATGCTACAGACAGAAGGGCATCTGATCTTTGAATAAAGAACAGAAAAAATTGGACTAGAATAGCAGATGCCATTTTGCATCTGTAAGCATTACTGGTGTCATCAAAACTTCAGTGTTAAGAGCAATTTTGGTTTCAAGTACTCAGGGTGAATACTGGTCAATTGGAGTAGGCTCTGTGAAGGGACACACTTTTCTTTAATAGAATGTGTCCTTACCCAGGATAAGAGTATCCAACAGCCTACTTATGTCAGTAGACTCACCACTGAGTAGACTCAGTGAATGTCCAGGAGCCTGTAAAAACTTACCTTCAAGAGTTTCAGTTCAGTTACATCCTCTTTGTGTAGGCCAAGAGCAGTGTATTTTTAGCATCAAACTTCAATGGACAGTACAGCATCTAGCCCTTGTCAGAAACCTGTGTTACACCTGCTAACAGAAGGACCATGTAGCTATCAGGTAAACATTTAACAGGTTTTCATTTAACAGGTTGACATTTAACAGCAAGGTTTTCTGGAAAAATATACAGTAGAAGACTAGGATGATCATATTTAGCTGTAAATAACTGTAAGAATATCTTAATAAGAATTATTACTGATTTATCCTTACTGGAAAATGTTTAATCAAGGTTGATTACTTTTCTAAAAGGTCATGTGCTTTTTCAGCTGCTTCTGCTGAATTTCAATCTATAGTTAACGTTGTAAAGATCTGCACATTATTAAGCAAGTGGTAGGTCTGAATTGTCATAGAATAGTTTGGGTTGGAAGGGACCTTTAAAGGTCATGTAGCCCAAGTCCCTTGCAATGAGCAGGGACATCTTTGCCTACATCAGGTTGCTCAGAGTCCAGCCTGTCCTTGAATGTTTCCAGGGACGGCACATCTACCACCTCTATGGGCAACCTGTTCCAGTGTTTCACCACCCTCTTCATAAAAAAATTCTTCTTTATATCTAATCTAAATCTTCACTGCCGACTCATATCCAGCTTATCATCCAACAGTACCCCCACGTCCTCCTCCACAAGGCTGCCCTCAATCCCTTCACTCCCCAGCCTGTATTGATACTGGGGGTTGCCCCAACCCAGGTGCAGGACCCTGCACTTAGCCTTGTTGAACCTCATGAGGTTCACACTGGCCAACTTCTCAAGCTTGTCTAGGTCCTTTTCCAGCAGATGCTGGGGTGGTTGAAGTCTCCCAGCAGGACAAGAGCCTGTGAGCGCAATGCCTCCTGTAGCTGGAGTAAGAAGGCTGTATGATTTGTCTGACCTTACAATCTAAGAAACTCTGAAGAAGTGGACAAGTGGTTTCTAGGTAGAGGACAAGGACAGGGACAGTGAGAACTCTGTTCATGATGCTTTCAAAAATAAAATATTCAGTTCATTAGTATGTACATATAATCATTAGCTTTCTTAAATATTGTTCACTGTACACTTATAAACACTGCTTCACACTGCTTCACCCTAAAACTATCTAAAACCTTATTGTGTGTTAGGCCCGAGGCAGGCAGCTCGCCCACTCCCACCCAGTGGGATGGGTAAGACAATTGAAAGGGTAAAAATGCCAAAACTCAAGGGTTGAAATAAAGACAGTTTAATAGGGAAAAAATAGCTGGTTTTGAAAGCAAGCAAAATAAGGAGTTCATTTCCTGTTTCCCATCAGCAGGCAGGTGTTCAGCCATCTCCAGGAAAGCAGGGCTTCATCACATAAAATGGTTAGTTGGGAGGACAAATGCCATAACTCCAAATGCTCTCTCCCCCTCCCCGCTTCTTTTCCCCACCTATTATTGCCAAGCACAATGCCATATGGTATATCCCTTTGGTTGGCATCAGCTCTCCCAGCCGCATCCCCTCCCAGACTTTGTGCACCCCCACCCGTTCACTGGGGCAGCAGCATGGGAAGCAGAGAAGGCTTTGATGCTGTGTAACCACTGCTCAGCAACAGCCAAAACATCCATGTGTTGCCAACATTGTTTTGGTCACAAAACAAAGCATAGCACCAAACAAGCTACTATGAAGAAAATTAACTCTACCCCAGCCAAAACCAGTACAATTATTAAAAATAAAATAAAAAAAACCCCAACAACAAAAACCACAAAAACCCCCAACCTACCAAATGTACTACTTCAAATTCGAATAAATGCTTAAAGAGCAGTTATTTTCATAAAAAGGTAGAAAAGACATTGATAAAATCTTCAGCATCCATCCAACCCATAGTGTGGTTGTGTGTATAACTGTATTTCTGTGTAGTAAAAGGCATAAAGAATGTAAAGCAAAGTAAATAAGAAAGCCAGCACTTTGTTACCCAAATTACCACATTTTGGTACCAATACTAATGTCTGTCCAAGCAGCCCAATGATTTATAAAACTGCTGAAGACAATACCTGCAGACTGAATCTCATTAGAGCCCAAATTTGACAGAAAACTGACAGGACAGACTTTTAACTCAGCTTGCACTGTCTCATTATTGCTGGCTTAGATCAGCTTCTCTAAAAGACAATGGTCACATTCCTGTTGTTTTCAGGGGCAACAGAACAGAGCTCATTTAAGCTCTCTGGGAGTTACAATACTTATGCCATTTGTACACAGCTGCAGATGCAGCTTGATGTGAGGATGATTTGTGTCTGTGCATCACTGAGAGCCTTCTTAGTAACCAGGGTAATTAACCCTCTTTCAGTGCAGTCATAAACTCATAACCTTGTACAGATGTCTCTCCCGTGTTTTTGCAGACCTCTAGTACAGTGGATTTACCAAACCTTCATGGATCTCTGCGCCACTGGGTTTCCCAGTTACACCAGAGTAGTTTGAGTTCTTTGGTCGCACTCCCCCTTTGCTTTGGCAGGGAAGCAGAGCCAGCTGTATTTTCTGTGAGAGAATTGGTAAAACCGAAGTTAAGCAGTATAATATTTGTGGCTGGGTAGTGTGATTTCAGTGACAGAAAAACTACTGTCATATGACTAATGTCCTCATATACAACTTGAACAATGTGTCTGTAGCTCATTATAGCAATCACTTGGTGAGTTACTCCAAAGACTGTGAAAAAAAGGAGAAACGGAAAGGTGCAAAACTGTCTCAATAGTTTCACTGAAGAAAATTTAATATTTCTTTTCTCAAAAATTTAATTAGCAAGGAAGCTTTTCATTATAAATTCAATATTTGGTCAACTTCAAAAGCATTAGTGCTCCATAAATATCAGGAATCTTTCTGAACCCACAGAGTGGTCAGAGTCTGGGCAGCAGTGTCGCAAGCTTTCCCACAGTTTCATCAGTGCGTCTTTAGCCTAAGTACGAAAGTATCCCTAGAGCTGAGAAAGCAGTTTTGACTCCATCCCTCATAGATTCCTTACAAAGGCATAAAACCTTCAGTTCCAAGAGTGGCTTGGCAATTCAGACAAATATCCAGAGAGCTGTGACAAAAAACTGTACCCCTCTGTTTCTAACAGTGCAAATAATCAATGGACATCAGAGAGTTGCAACTACAGAGTCTGTAAGAAATATTGTGCATATTTATTTCCTTCACTCATGACTTTCCTGGGGAACCTGAAGCTGTTGACATGAAATAACTGATCTACTTTTTGTGCTATGGGCTATGTTTAGGAATAATAAAAAGGCAGCTTTCCTTGAGTGAGAAATTGTGGATAAGCTAAGAAGAGTCTTTTGTCCAAAAGAAAGGCCCATCATTTCCTATTCTAATGTGGCACCGTATGCTCACACACACACACACACACGCTGAATTATCTGGGGACAAAAAAAGCATTCCCTGAGTAGTACTTTTTATGTTGGGACACTTTTGGTGTTGTGTGACAGCCAGATGATGAATGAATAATTAGCCATGATGAGGTACTACAAAGAATGTGTGACTGCATGAAATTAACCCTTCCCAGGGGCTTTAAAGCATCAGTGGCAGATGAGTCTCCAAGTCAATCAGATGTGACTGCATCATGTGAACAACACTGCCTTGACTTGCCTTATTTGATCTTATGAAATTCCTATCAGTTTTTGCCCATAAATAATTCAGATAAATGGCTTTAAGCCACTGCAATCTGGCAATTATTCCAATGCCACCACTCACCATCCTTAGTTACCATTGTGTCAGCTACTCCATTATGAATACCCCAGTTTCCAGAAGAGAAAAACATCGGGTTTTTTGCTTTAGGACACTTATTTTCCAAAGTTCTCTATATGAAAGAATATATTTCATTAAGACTGATACCTTGATCTGACTGCTAAATTTATTCAGATTTTAAAATACGTAGCAGTTAGTCCTACATGTTTTTCTGGATGTACTAATTCAGCAAAGCCTGACTGATATTGCTACAGCAGTTTCTATCAAAAAAGTATTTCACTCTTCAATTCTATTCTTCAGGTTTTGAAAGTAACATATTTAACCACTGACGTTGACTTAGTCAGTATCGTAGCCATTGTTGCTTATGTGTATTGTGTAACTTTCTGGAATATGAAACCAGACTGGGTTGGTCACTATATAAGCACCTCAAAAAAGATGTCTCCCATGAGCAAACCATAATATGAAGCTATGTGTGTTCTAAATGAATGATCAGGAACCTCTTTAATGACCTGAAAAATGAGCCTATTTTAAGCAGGTTTAATTCACTATGCAATAGCAAAACTGAAGGAGAGGGCTATTTTGGTTTGGTTTTGGTTTTGTTGTTTGTTGTTCTTTTTTCAACATGGTGACTGACAAGATTTAGATTCATTTCCAATGGTGACTGCTCAGGACCCCACAAACTGAAGAGGGTAGCATTCCTGACTTACTATTTTCAAGGTAAATTACAAGGTACCATTCTAAATTATTAAGACGCAAACTACAGCTGATTTTTTTTTTTCATTTTAATCTGAATATTTAAAGGAAAATCTCCTTATATTTAGTCATCAGTAATATTTGTCTAATCTACCAAGAAATGAATTTAGCATTTCCATTCTGGAAGCACTAATCCAGGGAGCAGTATATGGATGAAGGTAAAAGAGCTGTATTTTGGGAGTTAGTACCATAGCTTTGCCTGAAGACTTAAGTCAGACTGAATATAGATAGGTGGATGACATGTTGCTGAGGATGTTGCGGACATTCAATAAGTCCCTGTGTCAGTAGTCAGGCACAAAAACAGTGTAGTTTTTCCACTTTATTACAGTTAAAACTCACAAGTGAATTCTTTCTCGCTTCTCAAGACACTGTTAAAATCACAGCAAGAGAGCATTTCTCTTGAGACTTTCATGCCTAACACATTATGTTGGCAGCTTTTTTTTGTCAATCCTTATGAAAAAAATATATTGTAAACTTTATCATATGAGCTATGCGGGTTTGTCTGTAATGCACCACAATGCAGTAATTCTAATACTTCACTACAGTTTGTGATCTTTTGTAAGAAAGAGAGATTTCTGTGCCTGAATCGGCTGGTAACCTTTTCCCGGGTAGCCTGAATTGCTATTCTTTGGTGAGTAAATGATGCTTCATATGCTACTCAGCCAACGCCAGCCAATGAGTTATTAGTGCCATCATCATCATTGTGTCACAGCTCAGACCTGAACCAAGTGATTAGTCCCATTATCAGAGCCTTAGCACCTTGTGGTAAAAGCATACTTAGTGCTTTTCAGAACATTTACCTGGAATCACTGAAATGTCTGGAATTCAGCCTATCTCGCCACTTGAAATGCCAGGATTCCTCTTTTGTCTATAATAAGTAGGGAACTAGAGAGGAGGTTCAAAAGTGAGGGAGGAATTAATTTCAGCAATGGGCCAGGAAAGCCTTTTTGCCTGGTGAAGCAGTATTGTGGAGTCACTAATCCCAAGGCAAGGTAAGAAAAGATTGCAGAGAGGTTTCTGCTTTGCTGATTTGCATTATGTGGGAAAACATGGCTGGTTACTAGAAGGTAATGTCTGTGAAACGGCCTCTTCTATTACTGTATCATCCAAGGATTAATAGTGTAGAAGTAGACAAATGGAAAGAAAAGACACTCAGATATTACTTTTTCCTTCGAGTCTTTTTTTTTTCTGTTTAGCTTTAGTATAGCTATCTTTAGTTCCATTACTGTTGTAGCAATATGAAATCTTTGTGGATAATCATTTACAAAGCTGAAAACAAATGACTACAAAAAGCTGTGGGGTTTGGGTCATCCTCACTGAGAAAAAAATGGCAAGGTCTCTTTGAACTACCACTTAACTTTATCAGAACGCCATGGAGGCAGAGAAAACCCACTGAGCTCCTCTCCAGTAAGAGCTGTGACTATCTCCCAAGCAACAAACTACACTGGTCATAGCATAGAAACTAGTTTTATATGATGCCTGAGACAAAAAAAAAAAAATCCCCCTGTAGCTTCTCTTACTTTATACATGCAAAGCACCATAAGGCATCAGAGATAAGCTGTTGGGTTTTAGTTCAGATAAAGAGAGCAGTAGTGGGATCTTGCTATGCTGCTGCAGTTCCTGCTCTTTTTTCTGTGTATTTTTCTTTTTAGATCATACTAAGTTTGATAAGACTGTTTAACTGTTTGTCAGGACAATCATCAAAAGACTGTGAAGAAAGTACATTAAGGATAATAAGCACAGTTTGAGGGGTTTTTTTTTGTATAGGAGATAAAGATCACCTGCCATATGACCTGATGTGTGCATGCATGGGTCAATATTTCCCGCATTAATCAAACAACTGTGAGAATTTCACACTGAAGTTTCTAATCTGATGATGATGAACGAGACTTTGTGAAATTCAATTGCTTAAGCTGTGGTTTTAGGAGATCTTCCAAGAAGTTGCTTGCGTCAGAGGGGCAGGGAACATCTGCCTATTCAAAAGGACTTCTTCCATTTATGACTGAGTTTGGTTAGATTTTTCAGAATGTTTTCAGAGGACAGTTTTCAGGATAAGATGCTCTCTATAAATGTCTTAGGTTTCTGTCTTTTTTGTCTGTGTCTGTGATGGTTCAAACTAGTGCTTGAGGGGGCAGTTATCAAAGAACAGAGATGAACTTCCAAGGTGCTGGAAAAATTAGAACCCACGAAGAGGACAGAAACACAGTATGAACCAATGGAAGATGTTACATCTTATTTACCAGGACATATGCAATGCAATGAAGAGGATTCCTGTTCGGATTATGAATATCTAGCAAGTTACTCTCAGTGATAGCTCCATGGGGAAAAAAAAAATTATGTCTTTGCAACACACAGTTTTTGAAACAAGTTGAAGTTTACAGTCGCTGCAGTAACTTGAGTCATAAGAGGTAAGTGATATTGAGAGAGGTGATTTTTGTCTTCACTTTCTCTTCTATACCTTGGGAGAATCACCTTCCCAATAAAGTTAAAATGCACTATAATAAACAGAATATACAGGTCTCTACAAATTCAATTCAAAGCATATTTGTAAAAGGTCAAACAGCAACTCTGCTTTTAAGTTTTCTATCCACTAAAATTGTAATATGAAACATTTGGACTCTTTCCATTTACGTCAACAGATTTGTGACCAAGCTCTAATTTACATAAATCGAAGCACTTTCTTATGCCCCAGGGCATTATCTAATTTGAGAGACACTTTCTAGAGAAGGATGTGCTCACCTTCCTCTGAATTGTCAAGTGTTAACTGTTACCAGGATCAGATCTGATGGCTTAATCACACAATGCTTTGTTGCAAACCCTGATTCAAATCATAAAGCTTTTTCAAGTCTCAAGTTTGACAATGATTGCAGCTGATCCTTTTTTCCATACACACAACTAGAACCTACGTGCCCACATCTTCAAGTAAAGATACTCTTTATGTTGGAACTTCATGTATACTATTTCTTGTAAACAAACAAAAGATGAACTGTGTATAAATACATACATATCACACATATGTGATATATATCATAAAATATGTGTATTTTACCTTTTTCTGTCTATACTTTACAGCATTGTTCGTATCTTTCTAGTTTTGCAGGAATGTGAAGTTTGTGTGGCAAATGATACGCATTGGCCACAAAAAGTAGGTCAGACTCCTACTTATAATACATTAACTGCATTGCAGGGTACATGTAAGTAGAATAGTACAGTAATTATATTGACAGAGTAAGATAATGTGAATTATTTTAGTAACTGCTAATTATCACATTAGTGTGACTGGATTCAGGAATTAGTCTAACAATTTGATATTGCAATTAATTGCATTAATTTGCGATATAAAATAATGTGCTGCTTCTTGTTTTTATTCTCTTCTGGATCTAAGAATGATTAGCTACTGAAGGTATATTTTGGTAAGAAATTCTTCAGAAAGAAAAATTCAGTAAGAAGGACCGTTCCTTCTTTTCTCCAAAGAGAAAAAATTTAACATAGTTTCCACTGGCCACTTGAAATGCATATTTTTAACAACATGCATACAGAGGAACAGTATGGCCATCAAATTCTTTCTCTAACAATTGGCCATTTACATATGAAATCTAAACTTTCACCTCACATTTTATCTTACTGAAAGATGCAACAAACAATCCCGCTCAGGTAACATAATCTATTTGATGTTATTAATTTTCTTTGACAAGCTTAAGGGAAAGCTTTGTTGTCAGTGGGAATCTCCATCCAAGAATTCTTGGATTCTCCACAGGGCTGCTGTCAACCCCTTCATCCCCCAGCCTGTATTGATAGCAGGGGTTGCCCCAGCCCAGGTGCAGGACCCTGCATTTGGCCTTGTTGAACTTCATGAGGTTCACACAAGCCCACCTCTCAAGCTTGTCCAGCTCTCTCTTGATGGCATCCCATCCCTCAGGTGTGTCAACCACACTACTCAGCTTGTTGTTGTCTGCAAACTTGCTGAGGGTGCACTCGATCGCACTATCTATGTCACTGATGAAGATATTGAGCAGTGCTGGTCCCAGTACGGACCCCTGAGGGACACCACTTGTCACTGATCTCGATCTGGACATTGAGCTGTTGACCACTACGCTCTGGATGCAACCATCCAACCAATTCCTCATTCACCAAACAGTCTACCCATCAGATCCAGATCTCTACGATTTAGAGACAAGGATGTTGTGAGGGACCGTGTCAAAGGCCTTCCAGAAGTCCAGCTAGACGACATCCATAGCTCTTCCCTTGTCCACTGATGTAGTCATTACACCACAGAAGTCCAAGCAGGACTTGCCCCTGGTGAAGCCACAATAGCTGTCTCGAATCACCTCCCTGTCCTCCATGTGCCTTAGCATGGTTTCTAGGGGGGTCTGTTCCATGACCTTCCCAGCCACAGAGGTAAGGCTGACAGGTCGGTAGATACCAAGGTCCTCCTTTCTCCCATTTTTAAAAATGGGTACAATGTTTCCCTTTTTCCAGTCACCAGGGACTTCATCAGACTGCCATGATATTTCTAATATCACGGAGAGCGGCTTGGCAAGTACACCAGCCAATTCCCTCAAGACTCTGGGATGCATCTTGTCAGGTCCCACAAGATGAGTATGGGTCCCTGTATGTTCAGATTCCTCAGGTGGTCACAAACCTGATCTCTTACAGTGGGAGGGACTTTGCTCCCCCTGTCCCTGTCTTGCGGTCCATCCACTTGAGAGGTGTGGAGGGAGAGGTTGCCAGTGAAGACTGAGGCAAAATAGTTGTTGAGTACGTCAGCCTTCTCCTCGTCCGTTGTTACCAGTTTGCCAGTCTTGCTCATCAGGGGCGATACACTTTCTTTGGCCTTCCTTTTCTGGCTGTCATACCTGTAGAAGTCCTTAATATTCTTTGCATTGCTTGACAAGTTCAGCTCGTGCTGTGCCTTGGCCTTCCTGATCCCACACAAGTGGGTAGCATCCCTATACTCTTCCCAGGACATCTCTCCCTGCTTCCACTGCCTGTGTATTTCCTTCTTGCCCTCTAATTTGCCATGCCTAGCAAATTGTGATGAGCAAAAAAAAGGCTGGGTAAACTTCCAAGCACACACATAAATAAAGATGGAGTCAGAAAATTGCTAAGTTGATTTAACCAAAGGCAGTAAAGGTAACACTTGTATATCTGAACCGTCTAACAGAATCCCTTCTGAACCCAATAACATAAAAGTATATTTTCTAAGGCTTTTTCTCCTGGCAAGACCCATCAAAGTACACCATGCCTTTATCAAACAAAGTTAGTTTTACCTTTCATTAAGGATTGCTGCAGCAGTTGTCAGAGTCTTTCTTCTCCTCTGCCAAATTCTTTTTCACACACGCATGCACACAGACAAACAGAATTCTGCCTTTGCATAGGGCTGCTAACTCATAACAAAGTAAACTTCAGTCCTAGTTTAATACCCCATGCCAGAATGCAAGGCAGGCACACTAATAGACTTTCCTAGCATGAAATTGTCTCACCATATTTATTCTTTCTGTATTTCCCACGTCAAGGGGTAATCACCTTCCTCACACATTTACATCTTCTTCTCAAGTATTTCGTAATGGACATGATGTTACTCAAGTCTTGGAGATGAAATCAGCAATGAAGAAGGAAATTCATCAGGAACAACATCAGAAAACAGTGTGCACTGAGATGGTGATCTCTCTGCAAATAAGTTTGATTTATAAAGGGAGCATTTGACATTAATAAATCCATTTCATAGAGAAAGTTTATGCTTTTGTAGAAGTGCTACTTGGTTGTTATCATTTGCTTTTGTAGTTTAAAAAATGTTCTCTTTTTTTCACAAAACCAAGAACTACCACAAATGTTATACAATGTCTGACAGAATCTTGTCTGATCTTAGCAATATGAAATATGTTTGGTAGAAAAGATAAATAGATCAGAAAAAGAAATAGCCTGAAAGCAGTATTTTTACTTATGACTGAGATGGGCTGTATATTCCTTCTGTTAGCTTCTTAATGACAGACAAATTCAAGGGGAAGTATATCTTTGGAAGCTCAAGAAATATCCTGACATCATGGAACTGCTCTTTTTTGCAGATACTCTTCCTAATTATCCTCCTCCAAGGATAAGCTACATATAATCTTTGTTCCAAAATGTTCAGATTTTTTTCCAGATCACGCAATATCCATGGGCTTTAAAACACCATTAAGCAATTCAAAGTGGAAGATCTACAAAGAATCAGTTGAAAGTTTTTGCCACAGGGAATTTGGGGTGTACAAGTGGGGATATAAAAAAGGATATTTTTCATCAAGTGCTTTCCACAATGAGTACAGACTTTCAAATGTATAAACAACTTATTCAAAGGGAAGCATTTAAAATTTCTATATAACCTTCACCACGCTATTACATTGAGTGGTAATGTTAATTGATCAGATTAGACCATTTCAAAATTATGGAAGCATTTATTACTGGTGTCATTCTGCAAACAAAGAACATGGATATCGACATGTTCAATCCAAAAGGACTGGAAAGATTTTGCATATAAATGTACTTTATAAAACTAATTAACAATTTTAAAAATAAAAATTATTTTTCCTCCGTTGCAAATTATATTTTCATGTTGCATACATCAAGAAAGTTTCAACATCCAGCAATAACTCTTGTCAATCATTAGGAAACCTGAAAGACATTCTGAATCCCTTTCATAATGAAAACAGATTCTATCCTGTGTTTTATATCCATCCATGACAGATTAATCTTAGAATCAGTGATGCATTTTTGAAACCTGAACAATTGCAACAGAAGAATAAAAGTTATTATAACATAACCCATAGAATGATAGAAATTTTCATACGTGGGTATCCAAAGCTGGCTACATAGACAGGTATAGATAATACCTTCTCACTTCACCTATACTACAAGCCAGACAAGCATAAACCAGCTCTACTCGGATGATTGTAGTCATGTTAGAACAGTGCTGTTCCCGGGTAGACACCCATGCCGAGAGTCAAGATATGCAAATTTGAGCTCGGCATTGTAATGACACAACAGATTCGATCTACCTTGTTTCCAATGAGGGAGGATTATGGAAGTATCCGTGGCTGGAAAACCTGAGCAGAGATAAGTATACCCAAATCTCCATATTAAAATAATGGGTTTAATGTTTTCTGAGGATGATTGTTTATGCTGTGTTCTCCTCCACGTATTCTTAGTTTGCAAAGATTGGTGGGTCCTGGACTCAGCATGCTGTTTCATGAAGCCCATTCTCAGATATCCCATTTTCTCTCTTTTACAAAGAACCTTGTTAATTCCAGTAAACCCAAGGTACTGAAGATTTTAGTATCACAACTAGTCAATCTCTGTTCTCTAGTCTCAGCCTAGTTCAGTGTTTTTGGCTGGATTCATCTCACTTAACTTCATGGATCAAAAAGATAGCTGTTTAATCCAAGTACTCTTTTCAACTCCAGTGGAGACTGGCCCTTCCACAGAATGACATAGCCCTTCTGAAATAGCTTTCTAACACAGAAAGGACAAATCATCCCCCAATATCTGCTGTTCGACTTGGCTGTAGAAGGAGTTTAGTCACCTAAATTATGTTAGACATCTTACTTCCAGGTGGCAACAGTCACCTGACATGAATCCTACCTTCTCTAAGACTGTGATCAGCAAAATCAAGCTATTATTTCCCTCTTCACAAAGGTATTACAAAGCTAAATACAAAAGTTAAATCGTGAGTGTTTGTCCTGAAGTGATGGGACTGGGTATGAAACAAGGACAGAAAGAGACACCTGAACACAAATTACATTCTTCTAGACCAGGACATTTACAGTGAGCCTGGATTAGGATCAGTAAAGTCACTTCAGGGAGGATGCTACAAATTGCCAGACAATATTGCGAGCTGACAGCCTTCTACTCTGTTACCTTGGCATTTACTTTTTATTGATCAGCAAGGCTCATCCTCAACTCAGTTTGTAATACTGATTTCTTTTAAAATAGGTGGGTGGGTATGTATGTTGATGTTGGTGCTGATTTTTTAAACATTGAATGCTAAGTGTTTTAGTGTCACCCAGAGTGTTGGTTCAGATGGCTATTTAAGTTATTTCCAATCTGATGGGCAGATTTGAAAATACAGGACAGTAGAAAGTATAAATCTTTCTGTGCTATGTTTAGCCATTACCAGAGTTTGTCAGATGCTTGTAAGTACTTGAATCTAAAAGGAATAGAGGTTCTTGGAACATAACATAGATTGAGATAAAGGTACTGAAATATTGCTTCAACTTCTTAATTTCGTCTATAGCTAGAAGAGGTGAGACTACCCTGGGCCTGCCCATGGCAGTATACTCTAACTGTGTAGATAGATTAGGTGATTTAAAATATGAAGAGCTTTCTGTTCTCCCCAATGTTGTTACAGTTACAGCAACACAGTAATTGAGGTGGTTGTGAGTGACTGGAACTCAGAGATGGAATTAATCTTCTTTACTTAATGTTGTTCTTATGCCTACCTTTACAATAACAGTAATTAAATATCATTTGCTGGACATTTTTGCTTTATAAATAAGTAGGACAACATGCAGAGATGCAACTTTGTAAACTATTGAACCAATGTGAGATTGGCAACTAAAACTGAAGGAAAATAGAAATGTAAAAACTTGATTTAATGGTGGCCGCATATTATCACACAGGAAATGCTATGGCTATCAGTGTAATTTACCAACATAAACAAAACAGTGAATGAGTATCATAACCCAGTATGGCATGTATTTGTACCTGCAGGAACAGAATCCACAACATGTTTTGTTCTGGTCTATTTTTATGTTATTCACTGCCCATGTGTGATTCCATTACTAATAGAAAACACTGGAAGACAAGGTTATTTGATCATGCATAGAATCACTGTGGCTGCTACAGCACCATTAAATGTAAAGGAATCTGTGGAGTTATTTTACCTTAGAAGCTGTCTCACTACTTCTTTTGCAGCATATAATAGTTTTGTGCTAATTACCACAGCAATAATATTGTGACAGATGTAGTCATATAAATAATGACTAGTAACCCAAGCAAAACTCTCTCACCAATGAAATCAATAAAGGCAAGGCTCTCCTTAGTCCAAATCGTCTGCTTGCAAACATACATATTGTCATGTGGCATCTCCTGAAGTAAATCACAGAGGCTACCATTAGCTTGTTGTGGAATATCTAATTCTCTTAGGAGCTAGTTAATTTCCCACTGGAAATCAGACAGCTTGATACCTAACTGATCAGCTTGTCATGGTTGTTTGAGAGCTACACAAGTTGTTTTACTTACTCTGATGCCTAAGCAAGAGTAAGGAGAGAAATTTTCCCAGGTAAAGGAAGCTGTGAAGCACCATTTCCAATATCACAGTCCTATTCCTGTATGCCGTGTTTTGAAGAAGAAGGTTTATACAGGACCAGGGTATTAGCAGGTCTACATTTACCAGAATAAGGACAAGGATTGGAGGTGAAGAGGTGGGAGGAACAAGCTGAAAAGATACCTTCGTATCTGGAGATTGTCTAGCAATTTAGAAGGGAAGCCAGTGTCCTGCATCTTCTTGGACTTTGTTCCTTCCATTAAGTCCAACAATGACCAAAAAAAAGAATGTTGTCTCTGTAAGTCTGAGGGCTCAGGTAGACAGAAAATAGGTGTACACATAATCACACATACAGACATGAAGTAGATGTAAGAAGACAAAAATGTACTGAATATGAAAAATATATACAGCTGAACATGTGCTTTCTATGCAAATAATTTCAAGTGTAATAGCTCAGAAAGATCAAGAGGTTTCATGGATGCATCCCACGTCTGTGGAGCAGAGACACTGGCAGGTTTCAGTGACTGGCAGGTATGAGAGCCATGCTGCATTGACACCCTGGGATTGCAAACGCAGCAAGGAGGGTCTGGAGGAATTTCGCTGTGAGCACTAGTACTGAAGCTCTTTTAAGGCCCCAAGGCTGAGGCCAACAGGGAAAGTGATTTATTCCAAAGGCAGCACTTCTGCTTCTCCTCCTGCCTGAGTTTGCTCATTTTCCTGTGGCAGATATCCATACAAAGTATTTTCTGAGAGAATCACAATAGCAAAAGTACAAGGTTCTCACATGAGTTATGCAAATCATGGAAGGGTTTATACTAAATTGTAAATGCAGGGGATGCACAAGGATGATTAAATACAGCTTTGACATACACATTTGTTTAGCTTCCCATGCCTCCGCTTTTATTTCCAACTCTTGCCTGTCTTGGCTGCATCTGCTTTGGGCTTCTACAGCATACAACCCGGTTTAGCACTGTAACGGGAGTCCCACAGTCTGGAATGTAGTACAGCTTCATAATGACAACAATAATCCTTAAATCCTTTCATTATCTAAGGTTATTCTGTGTCATTAAACACTGTAAACTGTGAATAAATATGTGTATATGTGAAGAAATGCAAGGGACAGTCGACTTCCAACAAGCAGCTTTAGATGCAGTAAAATCACTACAGACTAGTTTCTGACAGATTTGAGCCTCCCTGCTGGAGTATTTAAGTCACTCTTGTCAAATAATCTCCATGTACTAAATAAACATTTTCCCGGTGCTGAAGAAGGTCTGTATCCCCTCTGTAAATATTCTGCAGCATCTAATAATAGCAAAACTAACAGTATTGCCTTCCTTCCCAGGGAAGAGCTTGCTCGCTTTCTTTTTCCTTTCAACACACTTAAGTTAAAGTTACAGGAGTTTGTTCCTTTGCAGCCTGTCCTCTTCTGCTAAGTAGACTGAAACAGTGGAGAAAGTTTAGAAATCAAGTGGGAGGAGCAGGTAAAAATATGCATACAGTTATAATCACATTAACATTTTCCTTTGGTAACCATGCTAAAATAAAGATATTTTAGAACAATAAGCAATTTGGAAGCCTGACACAGGACTGATGGTTTATAGAACCCTAGGTGGCAGAATAAGGGAAAATCTTATTCCGCAGCACACCAATTTAATGCCCTCGGGTAATATTAGGATGCCTGAGAGCAGGCCAAATGGGATGCAGGGCATGGTATGACAGCTGTGTATGTTTCATGTGCTGCACCTGGCACTCACCCCCATTCGCCCACACACCCCCACGCCCTGCTGCACCACAGCTGTCGTAATCTGAAACAGATACGCCTCCAATAAACCAGTGCTGCTCAAAAATCACACCACTGAGCCCCTGCAGTTTGCAGCCACTTCAGCCATTGAACTGTGATTGGGTTCAGCTGGGTGAGGTATGGGATGGCACAACTGGGAACGAGAAACTAAATACACCAAGAATCAGGTTTGAAGAAAAGCCACAAGGCAAGAACTGTGGGAAACAGAATAGGAATTTCACAGAGAAATCAACTGAGGTTCAAAAACAAGGAACCAGGAAGAAAGAAAGCCTGCAAAGAGCAGAAAGCAAGTGGCAGAAAATGGAAAAAAAAGGAGTGAGAGGGAATTAAGGGAACAGAGGCAAAACTAAGACAGAAATGCAAAGCCATATCTTTTGCTTTAAAGAAGACTTAAAAATTCCTCAGAAGAAGTTTATTATTTTCCTGCAAAAATAAGAGAAAAAAAGAGAAAAGGAAAAAAAAAAGAAAAGAGAAAGACAAAAAGAGAAAAAGTTTTAGTTCCTTATAACCTTATTATGTATGAGAACTATAACACCCCTATTAACTTCTCTGATAAGCCTCATCAAAAGGAAGATAGGAATATAGCAACAACAAGACGATAAGAAAATTGCACAGAGGCTACAAATGTATTAACAAGTAATCTCCAATGGTCCCAAAAGCATGTTGTAGGGTGGTTCTCAACTGCACTGTGAACAAAAACCTGGAGCTGCAGGGGCTATGGCCTTTCTGTAATTCCAGGATTTCCCCGGTAACTGCAATGGGAAGCCACAACCGGTCCCTTCAGACTGAAAACCAGAGCAAAAGGAATACTGCAGAAGTCTTGCTTCCATCACTTTTTCTTTAATCAATGTAGTGTTAATGCTCTTGTGCTTCAAAAGGACACAAAGACCTTCATCTGGTGCCTTTCTGTGTTTTCTGAACACTGAGGCATATGCCAAAATTGTGACAAGTGTAGCTTAATCCTCAAAATGATCTATCCTTTCCGAGATGGATGGGGAATAAGCTAATTAGCAATGGGGAAAAATGTCCTTTTCAGATCCCCAAACCGGCAACAAGGCTTGGCAACAACAGAGATGCATAATTAATGAAAGACGGGATAAAACTGAGGGGTCCTAGCCTGAAACCCATCCAACATCTCCTCTTCCTGTGAAATCAAGACTTCAGACTCAGCAGGATGATTACACTTCTGCAGTTAGCAGACTCAACAGGTCAACCCCAACAGCATGGAAAATCCTTTATCAATGTCAGAAAAAAGTGATCAAAATTAGAAGCTGCATGTGGGACAGGGCATTGGTGCCCCAACCTTTATGTCCGACATGGGAAGATCCTGGCATGTTAGCAACTGTGTGCAGACTGGGATCCAGCAACTGCAGCCAAAGTTGAAGGGTAAAAGAGACATATTTTGAAGTGTAAACCAGTCATTTGTTTGGTATGCATCATTATCTCGCCTCCTCAACAGAAGCTTGCTCCTCCACTTAATGATACGATCATTAGGGACAGTATGACTTCCAGATGTCATAGCAGGTGAAAAATTGTCTTGTAAGCTGCCAAAAAATGCAAGGACAGGCAACAAACCTATATAATTACCATGACAAAACCCACATACATTAATGCATCAAAACAATGAAAAAAATTTAGCTTTCTTTTACTCAAATTAAATGTTTATAGAATAAAGTACCCCAAAAGAAATGCAATAGTAAATCACTTTTAAATCTTTACTGTGCTAAAATAACTAACATTGTAGTAATTACTGTTCAGTGCCATCAAGACAATGGCTACAAAAACATAGCCCTCAGGCGTCCCTTTTTTATATGCTACATACTCCTCAGATGCTCCTGTTTGGAATTCAATTTGAAAGTTTAGCCTCTGTTGTTGTAGCCAAACACACTTAGGAAATGTTCAGGCAAGTGCATAGTTACTGACTGATGACCTGTCAGTAGGCAGCACAGTAGGAGGAAGTACAATGTTTAATTTTCCATCTGAGTGCAGACTAGGAATTGCAACTTGGTTAAATCATTGTTTCTGATGAAATGATCTAATGAACCTACTCCCTTTTTGTGCTTCAAGAAGAGAAGACTTTCTACAGGAGTACCCTACCCAATAGCATGAGATGGGTTTACGGGCATGGGGATTGGAGAAGCTCCGTAATGGCTTAGGGGGGTCAAAGGGAAGATTTTCATTTCTTCTGCTCACCACAGTGCTTTGCTTTCCATTCTGTTTCTTGAGCTTATCTCTATCTTGTACCCATTCTGTAAATTGATCTATCCAGGCAAGCTCTTGTGCCTAGGCAAAACCCTTTTGAAGCCCAGGCAGACACGCTCATGTGGAAGCAGCTGTAAGGATACAGGTTTATGGGAAATACAAGTGACAGCAGCAGATCTACAATTACACGGTAACTGTAGAGCATATGTGATGCATAGCAGAACCTGTATTTCTACTAGGAATTGCCCTGTAACAGGTCCTTAGATTTAGCAATAAAATTGCAATAAAAAGAGAGAGAGGAAGACAGAGAAGAAGCTATGATGAAATGAAAAGAGAATTTACTCCAGGAAGCCAAACTCGAAGCTGAATGGCAGCACAGCTGAATGGCAGATGTCCCTGCCCCAGATGTGGGTTGTCTGAGTTCAAAGCAAGAAGGAGGCTTCCATAACTGTTTTTTCTGATGGGAAGTTCCACCATTTACCAGATCTTAATAAATAAATAAATCTCGCCTACTGAAGAACATACATATTATTCCTTCTTAGACAGTCATATTGTACTTTTGCTCTCTTTTTTCCCTACTTTCAGGCCTTTCTCCAGTCCGGTCTACTCTCTTTTTCTCCTTTCTTCCTAATTTGTTTTAGTAGCCTTTGAGCACAACGGGGCTGTGCCTGTAACAGGAACTTTTGGAGACAAAGCAGTAAAAGCAGGAAAAACTTGTAATAGCGTAATTGTTTCAATAATCACAGTGAATTGCAGTGATAAATGCATCCAGATTATGCTTACCTCCTCAAAGGGGTGTAGCTCCAGGAAAGCTAGTTCAAACATTCTAGGATAAAACTGACAAGAGTGCATAGAGAATCCCAATGCCTGCTCTGTTTCAAACCTGTTTGTGAAGCCTACTTTTTATTTAATTGAAAGATATTTTCTATTTGTATTACCATTACTGCTTTCTGCTTAAATGTGATCCATTGCTTGTCCCTGCTACATTTTAATAATAAGAAATGTTAGGAGCACATGGATCTTAGCTGTGCATTATTTCTGCAAAATAAAGAGGAGAGTCCCAGTCCCAGTGGTCACTTGGAACTTGATCGGGAGTTCTGGGAATGAATCCAGAACCATCATCGTCATCATCATCACACTACCACCCGAAGTGTCTAGGTGGAAACAGATAAAATGATGAGCAAGCTGGCTCCAGAGTATGGAAGAATGAACTGAATATTAGCATCAAATGACTTTGTGTTAACACTGAAAACACACATAAAACAGAGCAACAGACTTCAATATTATATTTAATAAGTGGTCTGTGTGCTTCTTTGGTAGTGCCTTTAGTGCAGAAAATAGCTGATTTTTTTTTTTTTTTTAACAGCGTTCTTTTAGAGACAATAGCAAACTGCAGACATTTTAGAAAATTACAAAAAAGGACCAAAGCTTTGGAAAATTATAAAGAGACGTTATTCTAGGGAACAGAATCTGAGTTATCCAAAACCAAGAAGATAGAGTGGAAATACATCAATCTCCTCTGTGGCCAAATAAAGATGCTGGCACGGAATCTGGGATTGGAATGGCATCTTTCAATAAGAATAGAAGTCATGGGATTTAGGTTAGATATGGATAAGACTATGAAAATATGAGTTATGCAATAGAGCAAGTTGCTAATGGAGGCTGCAAAATTGCTGTCTCTGCATGTATTCAAGGTTATCCATGACACTCATCAATTAAAAAAGACTTAAGAACAATTAAACAAATCCTAGATGACCACTCCGGGTCTGCTCCTTAGAAGGATTTTATGTGCTATTTCAACAGAACTTTGTTGCATAGAAAGCATTAATATTCATTGCTTATCTGATGTTCACAAACAAACAATCTTCTGAAGTTTACTATCAATCTATCCAGCTGACTGGAGTAGAAATAGTAGCTGAAATGTATGGAGAAGAGAGAAACTAAACATGGAAAATTCTAAATGGGGGTTGCATAATATGTCATTGATCTTTTTTATGTCATTGGTCATAGACTAGCTCACAGCACAAGACTGATGTCATCTACAGTAGAAAATTATTTCAGTCTCTACTGAAAATACCTCATTTGGCCAAACAGGATCAGAAAGACAAGAAACAGTAGTAGTAGCAGCACTCAAAAGTGTTTTGAATGCAGCTATGTGATTTCTGTCTCCTTTTGGCCCATCTTAGACTTTTCTGCACCTGAGCCAATGATCTAAAACGTTGTTGCTCATTTTTGCCTGAAAGGTTAGCCAATATCTGGGCCCTCTGAAGGCTGTTTCTCTGAAGAGGAGATTGGGGTCAGTTCCTTTATGTAGTTCCGTTTATCTACAAGGAATGTACACAATGCCTGCTTCTCTAACCATGGTAGGCTCAAATAAGAGGAGAATCCGAAGGCTGCCATTCCAGTTCAGAGGCCTCCTGACAGCTCACTTTCTTTTGGCTTTCTATAAGGGCCATACTAGTCGTTCTCTTGCTCGCTTCGGTTTTCTTGTTGCTCTCTGGCTTCGTTTCCCACCCACAGCCAGACAGCTGCAACAAATGCTACCTCCAGTGTTCTGGGGCTTGTGTCCAGTCCAGTCTTCAGGCACAGTTTCCACAGACTCAATTATTGCTAAACAAAGGGTCATTTAGCCATTCCTCTCATTAATTTCAATGGCAGTTGTCCCACATACCTCTCAGTCCCAGACCGCACCCAGGAATCAAGTGTACGCTTCTCATCTAACCACAAGCACAAAATTAGGGTAAGGTAGCTTCAGCTGCTTGAAATACAAGTTACCCTCAGGGAAAAAAATAAAAAGAAAAAAAAAAATCGCACACTCTCTGCCATATCTTGAACTGTAACTCTTCTGGAACCAGCACTGTTTTCACTTGCATATACTAAGGTGCAGAAATAGCCTGCTAGTGTTATCTCAGGTCAACAGCCTCCTCCTTAATATCTGGTTTGAAAGACTTTGTGTCCTGCCCACTTCAGGACAGGAAGGCTCCTGAATGCATCTGCTCAGGAGAATATGCTTTTTCATGCTTACCTGTCATTAAGGAAGTTTTCCTACCATTTATTTCACCACACAGCACCACCTTAGAGATGATTGCAACAAATAAAGGGAAAGAAGATCTGCCATCGTCATAATCCAAAGCAAACCAAGGGTTAACTTCCGATCACCTTCTCACTATATTCCATTTTTGCCGGCGGTTCTTCGAAAAATAGATGTACTTCAAACATGTATAGAAGCGTATCTATATGCCGAAACATATTAATAACGTACAATTAAAAAGGCACATGGTTGTCGTTTTGACCCCAAAGACCCTTTCCTGGACTAACAGCTGAGAAACAGATGATTCAAAGTCCAAATAGTTTCCTACACTTTTTTTGCAAATAACGAAGCCTATTTCTCCTCCATATTTCTGTCACAGATCTCCTATTTTCATGCTATTTTAAAAAAGAAATTTCTCAATGTAGTCTTGGCTCCTTTTACTAGGTTGATAACAAGCAGTTCTATAGTGCTTATAAAGCAAGACTTAGCAAAAATAGAAAGTCTGAAATTTGTACAGGTTAGGCTTTTCTCAGGTGTATCTACATCCATCAAGTTACCACAGCACTTGTTCAAAATTATGTCCAACTTGATCACTCTACATGATTCTACATTGTTTGAATGCTACAAATATATACGGTAGGATTTGTGTAAGTGTATTCAGACACATGGCTGCCGGCACTTCCATGACATATCATATACATCATTTGCTAGACTGCTTTTACACTGCATGCAGGACTGACTAAAATCAATGTGCAAAGTAACCACAGTTTAGACAAGCCTCTGCTGATTCCCCACAATGTTCATTCATTGCTAAACTGCTGGAAAGACATTAGTCAACTGCAAAAAGGACCACTTTCACCCCAGACTTCCCATTCAAAATCTCTCCAACTAGGACAAACAGAGCACCTAGACTGTGGAGTTTCCAGATTTGCCTGCAGGAGCCCTTTGCTGGTTGGAAAGTTTTCATCACACCCTTACCATTGACTCAAGAACTTGCTTTTTGGTTTATGAACACCAAAATTCTTATAATGAATCATGGAATCACGATCATCCTTCCTACCCCAGAGAGCTTTTGGCCACAGAATTTATCCTTTCAGTATATCTCTTACAATAATTCATCCTCATGCTCTAAGAATGCTCTGGGTGATGATCTGAGAAGTCATCTCTCACCAGGTCTCAGAGAACTGTGATTCACAGAACACTGCAAAGTCATGATTAGACTTGCCTCTTAAAGTGCCTCTGACAGCTGATCATATTAACACTGGAGTTGATGCTCTCAGACATTCATATTCCAGGATCAGTTCCTTTGCTACCAGACTCAGTATCCAAGATAAAGAGATTATCTTATAACTTTAACCTAGTTTCCTTCATACCTGTTATGCCAGCCCTACAGAAACAAGGTAATTTCTCTGCCATTCAGATAATTTTATTCCATTTTGGAAGGGATTCTATTAGATAAATCTAAGTATTTACATACTTCCTATAGAAAACAATTTAGAAGTCAGGACATTGTTTCTATCTTGGTGTCTCACAGTTATCTATCATTTTGGCCTAATGGCTTTTCAAAAAAAAAATCTTAGCTTTGGATTTTTTTCTGCTGAACTCCATCTGGTTATCCTTCGGGATATCCTGGTATCTCTAATCACCCTACTGAAAGTCACTTGGCCTTTTCCCATCCGCTGTGTTGTTTGATATCTTTGTTGGCAACATGGACAGTGGGATTTAGTGCACCCTCAGCAGGTTTGCCAACGACACCAAGCTCTGTGGTGCAGTCGACATGCTGGAGAGAAGAGATGCCATCCAGAGAGACCTGGACAGGCTCCAGAGGTGGGTCTATGCGAAGTTCAACATGGCCACATGCAAGGTCCTGCACCTGGGTTGGGGCTATCCCAAGCACAGATACAGGCTGGGTGGAGAATGGATTGAGAGCTGCCCTGAGGAGGAGGACTTAGCGGTGTTGGCTGACGCGTAACTCAACATGATTCAGCAATGTGTGCTGGCAGCCCAGAAAGCCAATCGCATCCTGGGCTGCATCAAAAGAAGCATGGCCAGCAGATTGAGGGAGGTGATTCTACCCCTCTACTCTGCTCTGGTGAGACTCCATCTGGAGTACTGCATCCAGCTTTGGGGCCCCCAACATAGAAGGACATGGACGTGTTGGAATGGGTCCAGAGGAGGGCCATGAAGGTGATCAGAGGGCTGGAGCACCTCTCCTATGAAGACAGGCTGAGACAGTTGGGGTGGTTCAGCCTGGAGAAGACAAGGCTCTGGGGAGACCTTATAGTGGCCTTCTGGTACCTAAAGGGGGCCTGCAGGAGAGATGGGGAGGGACACTTTATCAGGGAGTGTAGAGATAGAACAAGGGGCAACGGTTTTAAACTGAGAGAGGGTAGATTTACATTAGATCCTAGGAAGAAATTCTTCAGTGAGAGGGTGGTGAGACACTGGAACAGGTTGGCCAGAGAAGTTGTGCATCCCCCACCCCCACCCCTGGAGGTGTTCAAGACTAGGTTGGATAGGGCTTTGAGCAACCTGGTGTAGTGGGAGGTGTCCCTGCCCACGGCAGGAGGGTTGGAGCTAGATGATCTTTAAGTTCCCTTCCAACTCAAACCATTCTGATTCTCTAACTTAACAGAACCTTAACAGTTCTTTTGTGCTCTCTAGTATTTGATCTCTCTTTTGCCTTCCTCCTCCATTTTTGGCCTTCTAAAAAAGAGGAGAAGTATCATCTTCTGTATGTTGGAACAGTGTTGGCATGATAGTGCATGTGTATAGATAAAATGTATAGGGGAAACATCTCAGGGGGATAATCCAAACTTCATTTCCTGCTTGGAAAGCACTTTAAATATCTGTGATATAGATGTGAAGCATCATTTCTGCTAAAATCAGTGATGATCAGAGGTACTTCTCAATCTGCTAATAATGAGCATCACTGTGGAAGTACAGAGACACCAGATTGTCAGGTAAATGATACAAGACGGCTCATCTATGAAAGAGGAGAGCTCTCTGGTTTTTTTTGTGCCCCCTCCCCACACCCATCCTGGTTGTTCAGCACTTGAAAAAACTGCTTTGGAAATAATAATGCTTCTTGGTGTCAAAACAGCTCAGGAATCTGACAAAAGTCAGAGGTGAGGAGATGTTCCCTTACCAGGCCCCTTGCCTTGATAACAGAAGAAAGGTCTGTTTCAGACCCTATTCAAAGTGTTTGTTTAATTACTGCATTTCTTTAGGATTGGACAAGCTGACTTCTAAGACACATTGGCTAATGTTTATTGAAAGAAAGGGGCTTTGCCTTCCTTTTGCCTTGTTTGCTGTGTTGGCACTTACTCAACAAAGAAGAAGAATGGTCAAGAGCTGGAATCGCATCAGAAAACAACCTCTAAGGCCAGCTTTCTGGGGTTGCTTTGAACTCTCACTCATCATTATTTTATGCACCCAACCTCCTTTGTGCTTACATAAGGAGGGTAAGAAACAATATGAGTCTTGCCTTTAGGATTTTTAATCAAAGCTGTAACTTTCCTGATTGCAACAGTGGATTTTCAAGCTCCAAAGCAATTGTATAAATTAAAATCCCATGTTTCTGTGGGCTATGCATGGACCTGTTTGAAATGTTCTAACACGAAGAGCCTGCTTCCACTGTCAGAAAGGGGAAGGAAGTTTCAGGAGCTCTAGGCTCACATTGCCCCACACAGTGATCTGTGACTGACAGACTACTGCACACTGTTGGTGCAGACTTGTGAACAGACTGAGGTCTCCCTCCCTTCTGCGGCAGGGCCTCACCTTGAAGCCCTTAAGAAATGTGCAACAGGCTTTCTTCAGATCCATCTACTGCTGGACTGAGGAACAGAGAACCCAGCCATACATGCAGCAGAGGAAGCAAAGGGCTGGTGATTTTAAGATGTTACCTACCCAATGTGCAACACAGACCCTCGGCCCCTAAAACATCAGAGGCACATCTGCTACCCCAAAACGCTGTCTAGCAAATTCAGGGGTGAAAACGTAATGAGCCAGAGAAAGAACATCAGGCTGGATCCACAGCTTTTCTAATAACCCAACACCAAGACTTACGCAGCCACAAGGCCAAGTTTAGAAGCTTTTCCCTGCCTTTCTGTTTGTCCTTCTGCCCTGCTGCTACAACCTGCCTCTGTATTTGTGAGGTCAGGTTTCCAGACAGATGTATATAGATCCATCACTGTTATTCCTACAGGTGCCCAACATAAAGAAAAGTCCACAAGCATGTGCAAAGAGAAAAGGGATGGTGGGCACCCTCACAAGGGGGAAACACAAACTGGGGGGCTGTACGGTGTGTGCAGCTTGCCCAGTGAGCTCCCAGCACTTGGATAAGTATGGAGCTATTGGCAGCTGAGAGCTGGGAGGCATGAGGAGGATGCACACCAACGCACGGTAGGGCCAGGAGGGTGCTTGGGGCTGCCCTGGCGGGGGAGCTCAGTCCAGGGGTCAGGGGACCAGGGGCTGGGGTTGGGCTGACAGTACAGATGTGGGCAGAGGGTGCTGGGCACCAACGCGGTGGGGTAGCGCCCATTCAGGAGGGGAGTGGTGACCGGTAGAGGAGCATCCCCTGGGGAGGCTGCCCGTGCTCCCCACTTTGTCCCCACTTCCTCTCCATTAATTTTCTATTAGAGGCAGAAAGATTATGCTGTCCTTAGGCTATCTCCTCCCCTAGTGCCTGTGCTGGTGAGAGAGGGGCATGCGGCCGGCACACTGGAATGGGCACAGGCAGGCGATGAGGATGCACAGGGTGAGTTGTTTGTCATCTACCTTTGTTGGAGCTGGGGTTGCGGCGAGGGGTGTGTTTGGGATAGCACATTCCCTTGTCCATTGTGTTGCATTTCTTCCACCTGCCTTTATGCTGGCTTAGCCAGTGCTCAGAGATGCCAAGGTCTCGGGGTTCAGGGACTGGAGAGGGAGGGGAAACGTTTCCGAGCTGTCCAGGTGCACATCTGCGTTCACTTGCAGGTTTGCAAACTGCAGGTTACATCCTAGAAAGCAAATGGCTCCCTGTGAACGTCACCCATGCTTCCTGCGGATGTCACCTTCAGGGGCACCACAGGGTCTTCCCAGCTCCACGCCTAAAACGCGTCCCCTTCTTGAAGTCGAGGTGGGCAAGAGGGTGGCCCCTGCCCCTGGGTGGGGGTCAGTGCTGGCAGGATGTGTTTTCCACAGGTTTCTCCCAAAAGTAGGCCGCACAGTGCGGCCCCCTGGGCCGACGCTGAGTAGAACTGGCAGGGCCCAGGTCTAGCACTGGGGTGCGAGTACGACACCCAAAGGACGACACATGGCAATGGCTGCCTATGCTCTGCTGGAAAGAAGCAAGAAGCAGAAATGCCACTGCACCTGTGAGGCTATTGTCCTTTCCAAGATTTTGCACTTTTTGCCTGAGTGGTGTTGGGTGGGAAGGTGGCACGAGTTTCCCAGAGGAACGGGCAGGAAACTTGCTACCCCTCCGGCCCTGGCAGGCAGGCAGGCAGGCAGGCCCCAAGTCTGGCTTGCACTGGTGGAGCCAACTCCGTACAGGCCCTGTTCGCGGCCCCGCAGCAGGGCCACTCGCCCTGTCATGTCTTCCATGTGGGGGTCCCAGTCTGCCGAGCACCCCGTACCGCCCAGCACGGCCGCGACCCCAACCCCGCTGAGCCACGCAGCGCCCCGGAGTCAAACCCGAGGTGAGTATCCGGTGTGGTGTGGCCGTCACCGGGGCCGCAGCGCCGGGACTTCTGCCCTCCGGCTGGGCACGCACGGAGGGACGCAGTGCGGCCCAGGGACGGCCCGGGAGGAGCCGCCGGCGGTGCTGTCTGCCGGGGCTGGAGATGCCGCCCGCGGGCGGGGGGGGGAAGCCCAGGCGTCATGCCTGCCGTCTGCAAAATAAACCACTTCGAAACCCGGCGCTGCTCCGTGCGCTGACACCTGCCTCCGCTCAATTCCACTGCTTTTCCCGGTTCTGCCGCGGGCGGGCGCGCTTGGAAGCGGGGACACCGCTCGGCGGTGCGGCCCCTCCGGCTGCTATGAAGAAGCCGCAGATACGGC
>KZ507438.1:45462-60212 GCA_002844005.1 Limosa lapponica baueri
CGCCGCCCCGCGCCCGCCCCGCTGCCGCCCGGCGGCCTCTGCTTGTCGCCGCGCCGCTGAAGGAGGAGGAGGAGGAGGAAGCGGCGAGGAGGAGGTTGCCCGCCCGCCCGCCGCCTCATGCCGCCGCCCCGTCCCGCCGCCAGCCCGCGGACCTGCATGGACGGGCATGGGGAGAGCTGCGCCTTCCCGCGCCCCCGGGGCTGAGCCGCCGCGCCCCCGCGGGCCGCCCCGCCCGTCGCTCGCCGCCCTCGGCCTGCTCATCGGCCTGGGGTTGCTGCTGGGCTCAGGTACAGGCTTGGGCCGGGGCCCGACGGACCGTGGGGGGCCGCAGGGCGTGGGGCCGGGGCTCGGCGGGGACGGCGAGGGCGAGCCCCTCTCCCTCTTCCCTCTCTCCCGCTCCCCACGCGTGGGTAGCCTGCGGGCAGCGCCCTGCGGGGTGCGGGGCGGGAGCCTGCGGGTGGGAAGGCGGATGCAGCCCTGGAAGCGGTGGGGGGGAAGGCGGGCGGTTCTGTGGAAAGCGTTTCACTCCAGCCTGAGCGCTTTTACACGTATTTATCGTTTTCGTGAGATAAATTGTAGGGAGAGGGCATCCGATTTTAGGCAAGTCGCTGTTCGTTCACCCCTCTCTGTACCAAGAGTCTACTGGAGGCAGCAAGAAAATTTCCTGAAGTTGCAGGGAAGGTGTGGAGGGACAGATTTATTAGACTTACTTGATAACTTGACTGACTGGCTTAGCTAGACTAATTTATATTTGATTAAAGTATTATCACGAACCGTAACTGAAGGGAAATACAAGAAAAATTTTGATGCTTTGAAAGTCAGGCTCTGAACCAACATGGCCTGTGTCATTTTGCTTGGCATAGACCTTTTTACTTTGTTTATCTGCAAACACAGAATTTGATGGTGGGGTTTTGTTTTGTTTTCTTTTACAAGGCTACATCTCACTTGCACAAAAATCAAGTGACAAACTTAACTGCTCACTCGTACAATTCGTGGTCACTCTTGGGTACGGGTTAGAGAATTCCTCCTTCTGCTCTGTGTTGTCTTGGGATTTTGGCAGGAGGTTTGTGTCAGCTATCCATCACAGGCAGAACGTGTTGCCCTTATAAATTCATGGTTTGGATATTCAAAGTAAGTCATGTGAGTAAGTGACTCACAGGAGGGTCAGCTAAGGGGCAAGCAAAGAAGTTGCTGATATCCTCTTATCACTGTATGAATTGAAGAAAACAGCTATGTTTAAAAATGAAAAGCGCAACATTACTGTTCAGTCCATTTCCCACTCCTCACCTCAGGAGTTTAGGAACATTTTAATTAGGCTGTTAAAATCGGACTATTTTACTTTGCTTATGCCTATTTTACTTGAAGGACGCGCAAAACGAGGGAAATATTGTAAAGAGGTGTTTGAGGGGAGGAAAAAGAGTATCTGTTAGGTATATTGTATTTTCCCATTTTTTCACACTTCAGTGTGTCTTTGTAAGCATTCTTGTGGTGTTCAGAATCTGCTTGATTGAACGACAGTTTGAAATTACAGATTAATGTATACACAGCCAAATTGTATAGGTCATAAAAGGGACAAATAAGCACAGCGTATAGATAGATTTGGGTGCTAGGACAGCTATTGCATGAAGTCTTGCACATACTCTTGATGAAAGTCTGTTTTCCGGCTGTTTTCAGTTCTTTGCGTGGGAGGGAAGCCTGTCTCTCCTTTGAATGGGGTCCTAGTTTTTAACCCCTGTGGCTCTTTCCTTTAGTGCAACTTGCAGCCTTGTTTGTTTCATTTCTGCTCCTCATGAGTTCTCGTGTAAAAGTTACCTGCAGAAGACTGTTGTTAGCTGCCCTGAGAATCTGGAGGGATTTCAGATCATGACAGCGAGAGCTGTGGAGGAGAGGGCTGTAAAACTCCAGTTTGCTTGCTGGGATGGTAATTATGCTTTCTTTGTGGAAATCAGGTGACCAGATAAGGTCTAACTGGTTTGTTCGTGTAAACTGAACTGTGTACCTGTTGCATACGTCTGATAAAGTTTTCATGGGGAGAGGATTTCTTTGTCCCTTGTCTTATTATTGAACTGTCCTGTAAGAGGTACAGCTGTTGCAGTGTATGGATTCCTTAGCTGGCAATTTGCACTTCAGACAGCTGTGGGTTTTCTCACTCATTTGTCCCAGAAAGCGAGCAGTAAAGCTTTAACTATGGCAGTACCAGGGAAGTCAAGCAAGCTGAATTTACGGTGTGCCGACTTCCCTACCCTCCTTCCTTCCAGACTGCTTTTTAGGAGAGAAACTTAGATTTCTGCTTCATTCAGTCTGGTTTTGTCTATACTTATATTGCTTGCCGCCTTTATCACATCCTTCTAAGGGGCAGGATTCTGTTTAAAAGTTCAGTAACTTGTGTAAGGCAGTGAAAGACTAAATGGAGACTTGCTTATTGACCAAGTAATTAACTTAAGCACAGAACTGCAGCATCACCTTCATGTCTGGAAAGGAATGCTGGGCCCATACCTGGCAGGAGTTAGTGCTCTTATTTTCCATCTTGACAATATTAAGTAACGGATTAAGTCATGCATGGGTCATCTCAGCCTTTGAGATGGTCTGTACTGCTATCTTTATGCCTCTCAACCTCTTTTTCTGTATTATATGTTGTTTCCCTAATGGGTGAGCACTGTCCATTGTCTTCAGGTTGTTTTTGAACAGTCCCTGTGGGTGTGGAATGGGGTATTGCAGTCTAAGAGGTTTCGTTGATTTCTGTGTGCCATCTGTTTCGTGCTTAGGTGACTGCCAGCTGCAAACATCTTGTCGAATCCAGAAGTGCACCACCGATTTTGTCTCCTTAACTTCTTATCTAAACTCGACTCTTGAGGACTTTGATTTGGAGTTCTGCAAGGCCCTGCGAGGGTACGCTGCCTGTACCTATCGCAATTCCAAAGTATGCCGTGGAAACCTAGACTACCATTCTGTGGTGCTTGGGATCAGCGACCTCATGAGACAGAGAAACTGTTCCAAAGATGGACCCACATCCTCCACCAACCCTGAAATCACCCATGATCCCTGCGATTACAGTGGCCACACAGAAGCCAGAAAACATCAGGGAGGGGAGAAGACTCCTCCTCCTACTTACTTATTTTGTGGCTTGTTTGGTGATCCTCATCTGAGGACTTTTAAGGATCACTTCCAGACGTGCAAAGTGGAAGGTGCTTGGCCCCTGATAGACAATAACTACTTATCAGTGCAAGTGACCAACGTGCCTGTGGTCCCAGGATCCAGTGCTACTGCTACAAATAAGGTATGGATTATAATTAAGCACTGTGCATGCATGCAGAAGTAAAAGTCAAAGACAGTAGAGTAGGTCACTTAGCCCTTAACAGTTAACAAGTGGAGCAGCTTGAGAATCTTCTATGCAGTAGTCTAAGGAGATTAAAACTGTCAGCTTCTTCTTTTCTGAGAATCGAAGTAAACTTAAACCAGGTCCTTTTCTTACTTCTTCTCCCCGCCACATGAAAACCTTGTACATATCACCACATAAGCCTTTAAGGATACTGAGCGTAATGTTTTAAAGCACTTACCAGATTGCAGCATGTGTGACTGCCTCTGCACTAAGTAGAAATTCTTGACAAGGAGCAAATAAATGGTGTAAGTAATTCTCTAAATTGTACAGCCGTAACAGTAGAAAACAAAAAATACTGTCAGTGGCACAACAAATGAGTTACCAAGGCACCAAGAGTTCGTGCAAAGACAAGAAGGGGAAGTGCAGAGAATTGAGAAGAGGTAGCAAAAAATTACATCGATGCCAAGTGGTTGTCAGAAGAGCTTAGGAGCCTGGCTTTACTAAAGAAGCAGCAGCCTGAAAATCCTGCTTAGAGTGTAAGTCCCTGTTCAGACAGGCAAGACTTAAGATTGCTCTCCTCTTGGCCACTTGAGGTGGCTGGAGGAGGAATACATGCACTCGTATTGATAGCTTGTGCCGTTTCCTTACCTTAAGAATCTGGAACTTGTCCCTTTCTGCTGAAGAAGATAGCAAGGAAGAAAATGAGGAGCTATAAAACATGAGCGTGGCTAAGATTTACCTCTGGAGCCAGGGGTGAAAAATGCTCTGAACTTTTAGGGACTTGCACATACGTTTGAAGCTGTGGCTGTTACATATCTCATTCCATTTTTGGAGTGAAATGGCTACTACTGTGGTAGTGTAGCTCTTCTGGTGTCAAGAAGGCATGTCAGGCTATGTGTACACAGTTTCAGGACCATCAATGCTGGGGAATTTTAACTGTTTTGTTAAGCTCAGAAATAGGTTTTTTATTACCAGGGTCAAGAGCAGGGTGTGCTGGTCACAGTAGGTTAGAGCCTGCACATCTTCCATAGAGATGGCTGTGCAGTAATATTAATAAGTGAAAATCAGTTTTGCTGTTGCATTCATACTGGGTTCTGAGATACTGACTAATATCAGTGCTTGTATGAGTGAGGCAAATTTTTGCATTTGCCAGAAACCAGAGGTTGGACTGACACATCACTGAAATTCAGAATCACCTTTTCTTAACTTGTGCCTGTTCCAAGAACAGTCTGCATCATGAATGAGTTCTGAGGAGCACAAAATGAGGGAATGAGGCTAACCTGAGTAAGCTTTGCAGAAAGATTTAGGTCCCTTGAAATATGCTCCAGTGGCTCTTTTTGAAGGCTCTTAAGTACAAGAAGAAGCTGCGTTTCATTATCTGCAGTAAGCTTTTGTCCTCAGTTTTGTTGAAGTGTTGTGGAGTGTTCTGTATTTCCTTGTTCCTGGTAATTCTGGAGGAAAAAGTTGAGAGTCATCTTGTGTACAAATTGTGTGGGTGGCTAGGGTGTGATGGTAGTAGATAGGTGATCTTATCTTGCCCTTTAGCCACATTCTGAAAATGATTCGCTGTGGTAGCATGTTATGCTGGTATATGTCTTCTCAAACCAAGGGGAGAACTTCAGGAGATAAATGTCTGTACATACTGCAGGAAAGTATGTGTTTTAAAGGGAATACCTTCTGTCTTTATTTATTCTCAATGTTTTTGTCTTTTTATTTGACTTGTCATTCTGGAAAGAGTGGTAATACATTTTTCTCTTTTATAATAGTGGTTTGCTATCCCTGCTGTTGCACAAGTACATCTAAGTGTGCAGAAGCAATTAAATGACATAAGATGTATGGTTTGGGATGTTGGAAATGTCTCTAATGCTAATATCTGTTACATGTTATACAGTCCTTGAGTTATTTCTTTTTTTTGGAAGTAATCAA
The DNA here is from genome assembly GCA_002844005.1 of Limosa lapponica baueri. Classification (NCBI taxonomy): domain Eukaryota; kingdom Metazoa; phylum Chordata; class Aves; order Charadriiformes; family Scolopacidae; genus Limosa; species Limosa lapponica. Next base: position 50,708 of record KZ507438.1, read on the forward strand.
ACTTATCAGCACACTTGCTTGTAGGAAATGAAGGTTGTTTGAATGTACAAGTAACCTAACAAGGTAACTTTTAATATCTCTAATGCATCCTCTTGACTTCTTTATTTGTTTATGGAGCAGACTGTGAATGATTCAGAAAAGGCTTGTTAAGCTACACTGCCACTGCTAGTTTCATTCCTGTGACATTTTTTCCTCTGCAAGTGTTCCATTTTGATTGTGGTGGTGGTCTACCTCTTGCTGGGAATAATTCCCTAATTTTGGCCACAGGGTAGCTTAAGGCACCTTTAAAGTGCTACCAAGAGAAGTCCAGTTACTTCTATCTATGTAGTGTGTTTCCCCAATCTGAGAGTGTGCAAACAGGTCTTCTACCTTTTTCATGAGAAGAGTTTCCAGAACATTATTCATTGTTGGTCTTGCTACTTTTTCATTGCAGATATTTGAGATAGGTGTTTAATGGGAAATAATAACAAAGGTTTGTGCTGAACTTAAATTGTACAGAAGCCAAAGCAAATACTAAATTGCTAACTAGCCTACTTAATCCATTCTAAAACAGACCTAATGAAGGCAAAGAGAAAAAGAGTAGAAAATACAGTTTATCCTGAATGCACTTTTTTAGGGGAAGTGATTTAAGAAGCTGCAGGAACAGAATATTTAATCTTCACACCATATGCAGTGGGCTTTTGAAAAGGGCATACCATCACTTGACCTTGTAGGTGTGTATCATAGCTTTCTGGTGTACCAAGCATTAAGGACATCAGCAGTGAAGGGATCATTAGGTGTAAAGTTATCTTCTCTCTCCATAACCTATGAGACTTGAGTAACCCTAACAGTGTGAGGGCTGTCCATTAAGTTCATAAAGGACAAGAGAATGCCAGGCAGAGACTTTTAAGAAAGAATGTGAAGAACAAAAGGATGTTTCCCACCTCCTGGTGCATCTGGTGGGAAAATACGAAAAGCAGGAAAACTCTTCCTTTAATTCCTAAATTGGAATGGTACATCCTCTTGTGGGAGTTGTGTATTTATTCACAAAATGGTCTTGGCAATTTGTTTGTAGGTGTTTTGCATATTTGTGATGCCCATAGTAACAACATCTGTTTCTTCACAGTGAACAAAGCTATTGCATGTTCTGTGGTCTCCCTGAAACTTGAAAATCCAGTTTTTTTGAGCTTGTCTGATGTGCTCATGCTCCTTGGCATAGGATCCTAGGGCCTTTCAGATGGAGAACGAAGGATCATCACCAAGTATCTGGGAAACCGAGTTAAATCTTTCTTTTTCTTTCTGATAGGCTTCCTGTATTAGTTTTGGGAAGGTCACTGGCATCTTTATGTCTGATTTCTACAGCTATAGATAAAGAGCTTCCCTATCTTGGGAGCTGCTTTGGGATTTCATGAGAATAAATGGCTATTAAAAGGGGATGTATAGGGAGCAGGTAGGAAGGGTACTGTAGAATGCATTAAATAGAAATGGCTTTTTTATTTATTGTGTGCTTTATTTGGAGGGGTGCAAAGCCTTCGTTGGCTTTCATCACTGTGACAGGTGTTCTGGGTATCATTAGCATAGTCATCCCTGTATAGTAAATGAGGCAGAGATGCTTGGGCTTGCCTGGGGAAAATTTTCCTTCTTCTTTGCATCAACTGGAAATGGAGTTTTTCCTATCCTGGTGTTTTGTAGTGGATAGCTTGAGGGTGAGAATGAGTAGAAGGACAGAGAAGGAAAAAACCACAGAGCTGTACCTGTAGTAGATTTACTGGGCATATAGCTTTGAACCTGGGAATTGGTGGTATTAGCAGGGTAGGCAAACATTGCACATAGGTGTTTTTCCCAGAGTCAAAACACTTAAATCTCTTTTGCAGCATGGTTTCTATTTTTGCAGGAAATCATTGCAGACTGAACACAGTGTACCTAGCCTCCTTTAAGTAATACTAAAACATTCATCTTCCAGTTACCATTCAGTTGTTCTTTGAAGTAAGAGCATCAGATGACTGATCATGCGTGATTAGCTTTTTTGGTTTTGTGGACATCCTGCCGAAGGTAAAAATGAATTTCTCAGAAGTAGTAGATACTCCAGTTTTGTTAGAGGACATCATGGAATCATTTATGTTGGAAGAAACCTTTAAGATCATCTAGTCCAACCATAAGCCTAGCACTGCCAAGTCTCACTAAACCATGTCCCTAATGGCACATCTGCAGTTCTTTTAAGTACTTTCAAGGGTGGTGACTCAACCAGCTCCCTGAGCAGTCTGTTCCAATGATGGACAACCCTTTCAATGAAGAAATTTTTCCCAATATGAACCTTCCCTGGTGCATCTTGAGGCCATTTCCTTTTGTCCTATTGCTTGTGACTTGGGAGAAGAGACCGACTCCCACCTCGCTACAACCTCCTTTCAGGTAGTTGTAGAGAATGAGAAGGTCTCCCCTCAGCCTCCTTTTCTCCAGGCTGAACAACCCCAGCTCCCTCAGCCACTCCTCATAAGACTTGTTCTCCAGACCCTTCACCAGCTTCATTGGTCTTCTTTGGGCACACCCTGATACCTCAATGTCTTTCTTATAGTGAGGGGCCCAAAACTAAACACAGTATTCGAGGTGCAGCCTCACCAGTGCCAAGTGCAGAGGGATGATCACTTTCCAAATCCTCTTGGCCACATTATGTCTAATACAAGCCAGGATGCTGTTGGCCACCTGGGCACAATGTCAGCTCATATTCAACTGGCTGTTGACCAGCACCCCAAGGTCCTTTTCTAACAGGTAGCTTTCCAGTCACGCTTCCCCAAGGCTGTAGAGCTGTCCTGCCCTCAAGCAGATCAACCCTCCTGCCCAACTTGGTGTGGTCTGCAAACTTACTGAGCTTCACTGGTGTAAAGATAAACAATGCTCTTCCCTGGTATTCAGGGCAGCCTGGCCTTACTAGAGGTGCTTCTGTAGGATAAGCTGTGGCATTTTGGCAGGCATTAAACTGTGTTCTTGTCTGTGATGATTCTAGGGCTGCTGGACAACAGTTACAGACATTTCAGTACCTTCAATGCCTGCTTTTAGGGGGTGGAGAGGGAAGAAGAGATGTATACATACCCAGCAGAATCTATGTGATTGTCTTTAAAGCCTCTGGGGTCTCAATGGCACAGTAGGACAGAGAATAAATCAATTATTATAAGTGGCATTTTTTTCTCAGATATGGTAGTGGGAGTTAATGTTGTGCACTTAAAGAGGCTTTATTGCCATGTAAGTTTTATAGTCCTACTGTGGGGGGATAAACATCCTTCCCTCTCTTTTCCTTGAAGAAATGGTGCCTAAGGAAAGCATCTGAATGTTTTCTCATAGGCAGGAGGTAGGGCATGCAGACCTATGCTGCAGATGAAGTTGAGAAGCATGAATCATAGAATAGCTTGGCTTGGAAGGGACCTTAAAGATCATGTATTTCCAACCCCCCTGCTATGGGCAGGGACACCTCCCACTAGACCAGGTTGCTCAAAGCCCCATCCAGCCTGGTCTTGAACACTTCAGGGACGGGGCATCCACAGCTTCTCTGGGTAACCTGTTCTAGTGTCTCACCACCCTCACTGAAGAATTTCTTTCTAAGATCTAATCTAAATCTACTCTCTCTCAATTTAAAACCATTAGCCCTTGTTCTATCACTACACTCCCTGATAAAGAGTCCTTCCCCCTCTCTCCTGTAGGCCCCCTTTAGGTATTGGAAGGCTGCTATAAGGTCTCCCCAGAGTCTCCTGTTCTCCAATCTGAACAACTCCAACTCTCTCAGCCTGTCTTCATAAGGAGAGATGCTCCAGCCTTCTGATCGTCGTGGCCCTACCGAATAGCAGGGTGTTTTTCGTCAGCTGCATCAGAGTGCCATTTCAGCAGTCTGCCTGACCTACTGTGCTTTTTGCAGACTTACAGACATGTCACTAGTGTCACAGTGGGATGTCATCTGCTTCCCTGCTGCTCTCTGTTAGGAAAAGAAATGCTCAGTAGGAAAATCTAATGTCATGAGAAACATTGCGGAAACACTCTTTCAGTGCATTTATTCCACTGGTTGGCTATTCAGTTGTTACATACTCCCATAACATACTTGTAATCAACATTCCCTGACTCTACCTAGCTTTCCATGTTACCTAGCTTTTCCTTATCTGAATGCTGGCTGTAATGTTTCCAAGACATGTTGTGGCCATCTATGCTTGGAGTAGTAATTGGGAAGGAAGGGTTGAATCTGTGAATTTTAGTAGCACCTTGGGTCTTCAGCAGTATGGAGGTAGGTTCTGCATGATTATGTGGTAGTACAAGGTCTTGCCTGAAAGTACAATCCAGTGACGACAAAGTGCATCTACGCCAAAGCATGCAACATAGGCAACAAATAGGAGAAGCTGGAAATACAACACAGCAGAAAGGAAACAGTCTAGGAAGTTCCTGGAGTGTGTGGCAGATAACTTCCTGACACAGTTGGTGACAGCCGACTTGGGAAGGCACCTTGCTGGACCTGTTGTTTGCAAACAGTGAAGGGCTTGTGGGTGATGTGGTGGTTGGAGGCTGTCTTGGGCATAGCAATCATGAAATGATAGAGTTTTTTATTCTTGGAGAATTAAGGAATGTGGTTAGCAGAACTGCTACCTTGGACTTCAGAGGGCAGAAGTCTGTTTAGTGGCCTGGTTGACAAGTCCCTTGGGAGGCAGTTCTAAAGGGCAAAGGAGTCCAGGAAGGCTGGACATTCTTCAGGAAGGAAATCTTGAAGGTGTGGGAGCAGACTGTCCCAATGTGCCCAGGAAGCTGAGCTGTTGGGGAAGAAGACCAGCTTGGCTGAACAGACAGCTTCTGCTGGAACTCAAGGAGAAAAAAAACCAGAGTTTATGACCTTTGGAAGAAGGGGTGGACAACTCAGGAGGACTACAAGGATGTCATGAGGCTATATAGGGCGAAAATTAGAAGGCCCAAAGCTTGACTAGAGCTTACTTTGGCTAGTGAAGTAAAAGACAGTAAAATGTTTCTGTAAATGCGTTCACAATAAAAGAAGGGCTAGGGAGCACCTCCATCCTTTATTGGATGTGGGGGGAGATAAAGAATGAGAAAAAGGCTGAGGTACTTAATGTTTTCTTTGCCTCAGTCTTTAACAGTAAGACCAGTTGTTCACTGGGTACCCAGCCATTGAGCTGGAAGGCAGGGATGTGGAGCAGAATGAAGCCCCCATAATCCAAGGGGAGATGGTTAGTGACATGCTACACTACTTAGACACACATGAGTTCATGGGGGCAGGTGGCATCCATCCAAGGATACTGAGGGAGCTGGCAGAAATGCTCACCAATCCACTATCCATCATTGATCAGCAGCCCTTGCCTAACCGGGGAGGTCCCAGTGACTGGACATTAGCAAATGTGGCGCCCATCTACAAGAAGGGCCAGAAGGAGGATCTGGGGAAGTACAGGCCTGTCAGCCTGACCTCGGTGCCTGGGAAGGTTATGGAGGAGATCATCCTGAGTGCCATCACATGGCATATACAGGACAGCCAGGCAATCAGGCCCAGACAGCACAGGTTGATGAAGGGCAGGTTCTGCTTGACTAACCTGATCTCCTTCTGTGACAAGATCACCAGGTTAGCAGATGAGGGAAAAGCTATGGATGTTGTTTACCTGGACTTTAGTAAAGCCTTTCATACAGTTTCCCACAGTGTTCTCTGGAGAAACTGGCTGCCCATGGTTTGGATGAGCATACTGTTCGCTGGGTAAAAAACTGGCTGGAAGGCTGGGCCCAAGGAGTTGTGGTGAATGGAGTTAAATGCAGTTGGCAGCTGGTCATGAGTGCTGTTCCCCAGGGATCGGTATTGGTGCCAGTTCTTCTTTAGTATCTTTATCAGTGATCTGGATGAGGGGATCACGTGCACGCTCAGTAAATTTGCAGATTAAGACACCAATTTGGGGTGGGAGTGTTAATCTGCTTGAGGGCAGGAAGGCTCTACAGAGGGATCTGGACAGGCTGGATTGATGTGCCGACGCCAATGGTAGGAAGCTCAACAAGACCAAGTGCCAGGTCCTGTGCTTGGGTCACATCAGCCCCATGCACCGGTAACAGGCTTAGGGGACAGTGGCTGGAGAGCTGCCCAGCAGAAAAGGCACTTCAAGAAAGGTATTAAGGTGCTTGAGTGTGTCCAAAGATCACTGAAGCTGGTGAAGCTGGTCTAGAGCAGTTGAGGGAACTGGGGTGTTTAGCCTGGAGAAAAGGAGATTCAGGGGAGACCTTCTCACCCTCGACAACTTTTGCCAAGTAACAAATGATAGGACAAGAGGAATCAGCCTCAAGTTCCACCAGGCGAGGTTTAGATCAGATATTGGGAAAAATTTCGTAACTTTCATGGCTATCAGTCATTGGAACAGACTGCTCAGGGAAGCAAAGTGTTGCTTTTGTTTAAGCCACACACGGTAGGTACATTAAATACGTGAAGGTCTTCCAGAAACTTCACTTTGGCAGGTCAGTAGCACCATCCTTGGAAAGGTTTGCATATGCAGTGGGATTTAAGCCATCTTTGTGACCAGTACACTCAGTGAGACTGTTGTTACTGGCATTAGTAGGAGTGGAACAACGAAGTCCAAAATAAAATATTTCAAGTGCACATTGAATGTGTGTGGTTTTTTGTTTGTTTTTAGTACTCTCAGTGTAGCTGATGTTTGTATATTGTATCTTCAGATAAGTCCCTGGAACAACCTTATTTTCATCTTTTAAGATTCCTTACTGCAGTAGCTTAAGAGCTTTGTATGTGCCCAGAGAACAAGGCTCAAATACCGATACTTTAAAAAAAAAACTTTCTTTGTCTGAAGATTCTGCCATTTGGATTTTTCTGTCCTGGGTATAAAAGGGGTAGCTTGTTTCTAGTCCATAAACAGTGATGCATGAGCAGCTTTGCGAGGATGTTCCTAAAACCCAGCTAGAGTGTAGAAAATACTATAGGCACATGTGCACAAATAATGTGTTAAATTTGCTTGAAATAACCTTTTTCATTATTTAATGTTTTCTGCTACCCTGAGAACTTAAACAGAGAGAGCTTTGCAGTGAAATTTGCTTCATCTCCCTTTGCAATAAGCTCCTGAGTATCTTTCAGTACTAGGACATGAGATTGAGGTAGGAGTGGGTGATAAGGGAAGGACCTTATTGAACTGTGCTTTCATTGATGTGGCCTATGGGTTAGAGCAATGTCACATGGCAGAAAACACAATATCCAAACCTGATCTTTTAAGCTGCAGTGTTTAAATATGAGTATGTCCTTGGAAAGTCTTAATGGTATCTGTTCATTCTCTTTTGGACCCTCCTTGCATGGTATGTGGAGGCCTTCATTGACTTAATAATTGTTCAGCTCTCATTCAGCATGCAGTGTTACTGTTAATCTTGCCTTAAGGTGAAGGCTTCTGCTCTCCCTCTCTGACATGGCATGCATTTCATTCTTGCAGAGGAGGGAGCTTTGGAGAGAACAATTTGGTGGCTGTTTCCTGATAAATTTTGCCAGGTGCCTTGCTTAACTGTTTCATCACACAGTTCTGTGTCTCATTAAAACCATTAACTCTTTGACTCTAGACTTGTTCAGGTGCTGAGCAGACTTAAGTTTTACTTCTTTTACTTCTTTTACTTCTTTTACTTCTTTTACTTCTTTTACTTCTTTTACTTCTTTTACTTCTTTTACTTCTTTTACTTCTTTTACTTCTGTTGAAATGTAAATCATTCTTTCCTTGCAGAGCAGTGCAAATGTGCTTGAGGAAATAGTAATGCTGCTTTGAGCAGACTGAGATAGGAGTCTTTCATCAAAACTGTGTTACATAAAATGTAAGACCTGATTTAGTGCATGAAGCTGTGGATTATATGCAGAAATACTAATCACTTGACAGATCTTGGGTTTCTCTTCTCTGAGTTGCTGAGTTTACTTCACTAAGCATAAAGTTTTGAGGTGGGCTTTACAGCAACAAGGGCACTTGTGGATTTTGGACACAGGCATTCAGGCTTTGCTGTGGTCCACAGACATCATTTTACCAAATTGCTTGACTACAGATGGTCTCAGGGTGGCTGTATAACTGATAAACGCAAAGAAAAGCTGTTGGAAATTTCCAGTCAGACAGCATCAGTGGGAACATACAAAATCAAAATAGCAAGTGTCTGTTTCTGTGGGACAGGAAGACTGAGAGAGTGTTAACTAACTGGGACAAGCCAAACACTGGAAACTAATGTAAAACTGTTTAGGGTATGTCTGCATTACACTAATGTTGCTTTTTTTTTTTCCTCCCTCCTCCCCACCCCCAGATAACTATTATCTTTAAATCATACCAAGACTGTACAGATCAGAAAGTATATCAAGCAGTGACTGATGACTTGCCTGCAGCTTTTGTTGATGGTTCAACAAGTGGAGGTGATGGGAATACCAAGAGCTTGCGAATTGTGGAGAAAGTCAGTGGCAAATACGTCGAAATGCATGCCAGGTACATTGGGACTACAGTGTATATACGCCAGCTTGGGCACTACTTAACATTGGCCATTCGCATGCCTCAAGAGTTGGTCATGGCCTACGAGGAGAGCCAGGATCTGCAGCTGTGTGTGAACGGTTGCCCTTCAAGTGAACGTATTGATGATAGTGGCCACTTACCATTGCCTGTGGGGCAGTTGGTCCCTCAGAGTGGTGCTGCTCATCCCCGGTCAGTGTACACACTGGAAACTGCCACCACCAAATGCCATGAGAAGATGCTGGTGAAGGACATCTATTTTTACTCATGTGTATTTGACCTACTCACCACTGGTGACGCTAACTTCACGGCTGCTGCTCACAGTGCCTTGCAGGATGTGGAGGCGTTGCACCCCAGAAAAGAGCACTGGCATATCTTTCCCAGCAGTGAAGGTGGTGGTGTGGGAAGAGGTAGCAAATTCTCAATCTCTCTTGGACTTGTGTGCTTGATCCTTGTTGCGTTTTTGTAGAGTTTTTTTGTCTATAACAAAGTTTTGAAATACATATTGTCATAATATATTGAGTAAAGATGAGTATATATGTATATACCATGTATATGAGGGGATGCTTTGTCTTGGGACACCCACCAGACTGTACATATTGTGTTCATGTTTTCATGTATGTTTGATGTAGTATTCTTTGTATCTATTTGTTTTGCAGTTTGTGAAATGTTTTATAATGTCCCTGCATTGGGACCTGATAGAAAGCACTTTATTTTTTATATATTAAATATTTATGTGTGTATTTGAGTAACTATGTATTATACATATAAACGTGTGCATACGATACTCAGTGCTCCCTGTAGGTACTACTTGGTTTAAAACACTTTTTTTTTAACTGCATTAATTTGTGGGGTTTTTTCTATCTTACTCTATCTTACTTTCTATCTTACACTTACGCTAGGGACATCATGTCTCTTGTCCTGTAATGATGTTGGTGATTTGCTCAGTTCACTAGTTAAAATCACAGAATGATACGGGGTTGGAAAGGACCTCTGGAGATCATCTAGTCCAACCCCCCTGCCAAAGCAGGTCCACCTGGAGCAGG
>KZ507438.1:66250-87182 GCA_002844005.1 Limosa lapponica baueri
ATAAGGTCTCCCCTCAGCCTTCTCTTCCCCAGACTAAAGAGTCCCAGCTCTCTTAGCCTTTCTTCATAAGGGAGAAGCAAAAAACCTCCAAATTTCGGCTTTGCTCAGAGGATATTTTTGCTGGTCATTTAAGCTGCCAGTAGTTAAGTGGCAGTATATTAGCCTCTGGTGGAGTACTTGCCTTAAACATAGAGTGCTAACTGCATTTTAATTGTGGACAATAAAGGTTATCTGACAGTCATTAATGAAACTTCCCCAGATAACAATTTAAGTGGGTTTTTTTTCCCCCTAATTTCCCCTCAGTGGGGACCTTGGAGATTAAGTGTGTGTATGGATCATACACAGAGAGTCTGCTTGGTTTTTAGTCTCAGTTTATAATTTTCTAATGTGCCAAAGTGACTTTATTTGGTGGTTTAGACCCGCTAAGACAATTAGGCATTTCTCCATCTTGAATAAAGAGCGTATCCACTGCCACCCCTTTTCACCTGTGCTCCTTATCCACAGAGTAAGCATTCAGTCTGTCCTGCTCATAAAGGGGGAATACAATTCTTCCTTTCTTCATTTCACATACTTTGAATATAGGGATTGGAGCATCATGGATCAGCTTTGGCTGGATCACTGCATCCCTGAATCTCGCGGAAGCTCTTTCCCCTGCTTGTGCTCCCCAAAGCTTTGTTTCAAGCTCATAGCACTCACTAGCAAGTGCCTTTTTCTAAAAAGCATCAAAACACTTCTCATAACTTCTTCACATTGAGTGCCTTATGCTATCAAGGAAGCAGTGGAGCTGAAGTTACCATTTCATCTCTAGGTTTTCAGCAATGCCACCCCACTCCAACACCCACAAATCTAATTCAAGCAAGCAGATATGCAGCCCACAAGAAAAAAATTATATTTCATTGTGAAGTTAACAGAGCTTTGTGTTCTCACTCTCTTACACTTTGACACTTTCTACCCAGACCAAAGAAATTCACAACACAGCCTTCTACACATGGATAATACCTATCCCATTTCTGGGATTATGTCAAAGTCTTTCCAAAGCCACAAGGGAAAATAAAAACATCAGCCTTGAGATCTGGCAATCCAGGCGCAAATGAAAATGCCTACTGGATTGAACTCTGAAGGACGCCAAGTATAGAAACATGTCCTCTTGGATGTAGGCACGAGATAGCACTGAGCTACTCAGACCTTTGAAGCCAGGGGGCAGTGTTGGCGTGTGATAAGAAGCACAAAATTTAGAAAGGCAGTCAATTTTAATGTAGGTAATTGAGGCCCTTCAGCTACTACCAGGTTATGCAACAGCTGTGTGCAGGCTGTGATGACTGCAGTATTGAGTCTAGGTGTCTAAATTCTTCAGAGATTGAAGGCTGTAATGCCTGTAAATTAACAAACTCCCATTTTTGCAGGTGAGCCTGGATTTTGACCATCCACAAATCCATGGGACCTGAAAGATGCATCCCAAAATCCTGAAGGATGTGGCAGACATAGTGACTAAGCTGCTCTCTGTTGTATTTGAAAAGTCATGGCAGTCAGGTGAAGTCCCTCGTGACTGCATGCTCCATGCATGTAGAGAGGCACCCAGTCACGATGATTTTCCAGAAAGAGTGTTAAGCGCTTTCCCCATCATGCAGTCCTCTCTGCACATCCTTATTAGTGTGCCAACACTTGGGGTGGGCCCCCTTCCGCTGAATATTGCTGGCTTCAAGGTCTCCCCTGTCCACATTACCATGTGCCCTTTGCCTGTCAATCTCTTGATTGTGCATCATCCTCTCCCTCCCTTGCTGTTCCTAATTTAAAGCTCTTCTCACCAGGTTGGCCAGACTTGAAAAACCTGACAAGATGTTTTGCCACACTCAGTCAGGTGAGACCAATTAAGAGTCCTTGATCCTCAAAATGGCCTGGTAGTCATAAAAGCTGAAATGCTGTAATTGATACCAGCTGTAAAAGAGGTTGTTGACCTGCAGGATCTATCCTCTCCTCCTCAAGATCCTCCTTTCACTGGCATGTGACACCACCGGGCCCTGGTGTCCTTTGCCCTTAACCTCCAGAGCCCCACAGGCGTTCTTGCTCTGCTCCAGACTTCGTTGCTGGTGCTCATGCTGAGGAGCATGGGGGGAATAAAGAGGGAAAGGGAGGAGAAGAGCCCTACAGCAGGCAGTTTTGCACTGCTGCCACTTGCCACTTCCCCTGGCCACTGTGGGGCTCAGGTGCAGCCAGCTGGGGCACTTCACCAGATGCAGCTCCCAGTCCCTCATCTGCTATCAGGGCACTGTAGGTCTTCTGTAGGTGCAGACTTGCAGGTGCGACAGAATGCTGTCCCAGGACTGAAAGCCACCAGTTTCCAGCCTTTGCCCTCCTGGGAGTCTTCATTTCCCACACCTGTTCGCACAAACTCTGCCTGCTTCCTCAAGTGCAGCAAGGCTTTGGGCTTTTGAAGCCACAAGCACCTCAGAGAAGCTGACATATCCCTTACTGCTATCAGGAAACATGATTAAGTGAGGTCAGGCACAGGTTAACAAGGCTGCAATGCGCTGCCCTAGACTTTAAGAACAGTGGATTGCTGGAAAAACTCTCCTTTGCCCTTTGTCTGCTTGCTTTGTGTTTTTTTTTCCACAATGCTGTCATGATATCATCCTAAACCATGATGAAAGTTTCACTTTCTTTATCTGCCAGCTGAGACATAGAATTTAAAGGTCCTCCCTTAGATTCTGTGATGCTTTGCTCCCCTGTTCTCACTGTTCTCTCTGACATTCATTTCAAACAGTAAATTGCATCAGGCTGGAACAGGCTGCCCAGGGCAGTGGTTGAGTCACCATCCCTGGAGGTATTTAAAAGACGGGTAGACGCAGTGCTTAGCGACATGGTTTAGTGATGTTTTTTTGTCGGTGTCGGGTTGATGCTTGGACTAGGTGATCTGAAAGGTTCCTTCCAACCTAGGCAATTCTATGATTCTATGATCAGAAAGAGCCACAATGACTTGATATTTGTGCCATAGTGGTCATTTTAGAATCTGATTGTTCTTTCACTGGGAAAATAAAACAGGGCTCACTTCACACTCTAGAAAGATCTGAAACTAATTGTACCAACCATCTAGTTCTCAAATTTTCAGTTTTGGAATTCATTACAAGAAGACTGCTCCATTCTGGAACTCGAAAAGTACAGCTAACATGTATTTTACATAAGAATTAGGTTTAAGAGAAATACACAGACCGTAAGAAGCATGAAAATCTCACTTACCAAATTGAACTACTCACAAAGCCGAAAATAAATACAAAGAATCTTATGGTTAATCATCAAGTATTTCACATCTAATTAACAATCGAGCATTCCCAATGCTTCAGGAAAAAATAATCCATGTTACAAGCATTCGGGGTACTGTATTCTTTGAAATGACTGGCCATTGCTAGTAAGTTTAGAGGAATCAGTATTTACGTATGACTGCTCATGCAAACGTTTGTAAGTAGATTTCTTTTAACCGTTTAGATATTAAGCTTTCGCAAGCATGCAATCTTAAAGTGGAAAGCGTGCTCCGACTTCTCCATGGGAGTCGTTTCAGCAGCTCACTTGCTCTTAAGCGGAGCAGGAAGGGCAGCCCTCTCTTGTGGCCCAAACTGCTGCTCAGGATACTTGGCAAGAGAAGGAGCATTCCCATCCCACCCCCATCTTCTGCTCCAGATGAAAAATGGAACACTAATTATAAAAATGTATTGCTGTCATATGAGAAGATTGAATAGCAGAGTAAAGGAGAAAAGAAAGCATATCCTGTTACAAAGAGTACATCATTTAAAGTGAATTTACAAAACAAAATGAATCTCAGTTTAGTAAATAAACATCTTTCATTTCAGGCAGTACTTTCTGATTAGCAAATAGTGCAATACTTTCTGCTCACTCATAAAACCCCCTCTCCATATGTTCACTTTCTAAAATCATGTTAAAAGGCAAAACCAAGCGCAATTAGTATCTAAAAAAATGGGCATAGAAATAATAAAGCACTTGAGAGATTTGAAATGTACAAGCACGCATTTACAGGAGCTGGCATAAGGCTGTTTCTTGGTGATACATATGATAGGAAAAAATATCATCAAGAAGAAATGAGGATAATCCATCAGAACCTGTCTTTTTCAGGCAGGTTCCACTTTGTCAATCAACTGGATTCAGTAAGTACAGCAAATTGTTCTGTCTAATCATTTTTACTAAAGTGACAGAACAAAGCCATTATTTTTAATATAATACAAAATGTTTGGTGCAAATGGAGAGTACCTCACTACCTCATTAAAATTCTTAATTGATAAGCTAAAAGCCAGCAATGCCTGAAACAGCTGGAACTGTGGCAGACCATTGCTAATTTGTACCCCTGTGTGGGAGACCTGGAGTAACCATGAAAGCAACAGACTTGGAACAAAAGAAGGACAGACGTGACATCCCTGCATCTGCTGGGAAGCACCAATCCGATGAGACCTACCCAGGGTGGGATGTGTTCAGTTTTTCTGCCCTCTTTCACTCCATTAGCAAGTCACAATTGGAGTAGGTTTACAGAGGAACTAAAACTGCATCCACACCCTGGCTTCACCTGAAATTAACCAGCCCAGTACAGAGGGACACTGCCCCACAGTGCAAATCAAAGTGCAGAGGGTGAAAGGGATCAGGAAATGCACTTCTAAAATCCACTCCTTACTCTAAAATCCCACTGTAGATGCATGGGGTGTTTTCCGCGTAGTTCACATTGTCTGGAAGCTTCTGTACATCCACAATGTACATCCATCAGGCACCTGACTCAAAAGAGTCCGAGAACAGTGAGGATCTCAAACCTTTTAAGCCAATGTTATAAAAGTTCTGAGTTACTGAAAGTAGTAAGCCAGAAATGCCAACAGATATCTGGGGACAAGAGGATCTGAAAAAAAAAACCAAACCCAAAAAAACCCAACCAAACACCACCAAAAAATAAATAAAAATCAAGGCATTTCTTCCTTACCAGGCTTCCTAAAAGAATATGTCCACTAATAATACAGGATTTTCTTTTACACATGACTAAACGGATATCCTGTTATCCAAAATCTGAGATGCTGTAGAATCTGAGAAGTGTCCAAATCTAGGTGGTCGAATGGTTATTAAATAAACAATTATAGTTACTGACTTGTGAATGCTATAGCTATTTATCCACCCCCTCCCCCCCATAGTAATTATGATTCTTAAAGACGTTGCAGTTGAAGAATCAGAGTTATGACAGAGTGAATAACTTCCTGTAGCATCCACTGCTATTTGGGTGGCAAGGTGAGGGCATTGGCAGGGGATGTTTTGTGTTTATTTTAAATAGCTGTAACCACTCAACTCTGTCTAAATTCCCTGTTTCTGGGAAACACCTGGCTGTGAGAGCCAGGTGGTGCTGTTGGCTGCCACAGGGCACACATGTGCTCTGTCATCTGCAGCTGTGTGCTAGCATTCCCCTGAATGACTAGAGAGCAGCTTCTTTTGCAGCAGGCTGAAATTCAGGTTTTTTTCACTGTCTCAGTGGAACAGTTGTTTCAGGGCCAGTCTTCCAAACCTGGTATCTGCTTTGCAGCTAGGTTCAGTGTTTGGCAAAGATCAAAAGATTTGATGCTTTACAGATTTACTTTGCTGTCACACTCCTAAAGCAGATGGACAATATGTTGGAGCAGTCAACCACCGTGTTTGGTGAGTCAACTAACTGCTTTGAGACAATGCTTTCCACAGAGGTGATGCCAACTACATAGCCCAAAGGTTCTTATTCTGTCATTGTGTATAATTTTGACATCTGGGTGTTTATATGTGGGACACCAACAAGGCCAATAACATTAATGTGTTTAGTTTTAAGATTACATTCAATGACTCAACATCTTTACAACAGATGGGAAGAAAGAACCAAGGGAAGGTTGCAGCTGGCCCACATTTGCTCTCTCACAGAGGTACTGGCAGCAGTCTGAGTCTCACTCATGATCCTGATAGGCACTTCTGTTCAAAAAAAATTCCAGAAGAAGCAATTTTGTCAGAACAACTCTGGTCTCTGGTGCACTGGAACTCTGAAACTGAACCTTAAAATTTTCATGCAACTTAGACTCAAGTTTTGAAGTGTGAAAAAGAGAGGAAGAGAATTACATACGAATTCCTACCATAGAGAAACAAGACTTCATCTGCACCCAGTTCATTCCAATATTTGTGAAGTGATGAATAACTTGGAATAAGTCTCCCTCAATATGCCTGTTTTCAGCTTCCTTGTTTTGTTTCCCACATCTGCCGAGTATTTTATTTTTAAGTCAAGAGCCAATGAAAAGACTTGGTTTAGTAATCAGAATTCCCACATGCTGTATTTCAGATGAGTCTCATCTCCCAGCTTGCCCCAGCAGGAACACCTGGCGCTGGCCATGCTTGCCTTCCTGCTGCAATCAGAGATCCTTCCTGGAGGGCACAGGAACAAGCTAGGAGAAAAAATCCTAGGCCAAGAGATCTGAGTCAATCCTGATGACTGAAAGAAGATATAAAGGGATAAAGAAATACTGAATAAATTGTAGTATTTGGAAGCACCAGGTGATGATAAAAAAAAAATACTCACATTACAGTATTTTGGTGTTCAAAAGACATTGCTACTAACTGATGTGTGTCTCATGTCCCCCTTGTTAAGCTGGAGTAACACCAATTCATCTCATAAAACATGTTTTAAAGAATTTGCAGTACTAAGCTGAGTGCATCACTGCACCTGAGAAGAAATTATTAGTTTTCTCTTCCGTTATCATACACTGAATAGTGATAAAAGAAAAGAAATACAGGATTTACTTCATGTACCCTACAGTGTACTCTCACCATCTGCTCTCTGCAGTGGATGAAGTGGGCTTCCCTAGAAAAAGTGCTTGGGGGCTCTGTCATTAAAGTTGCATCATAAGAATTGAATAGAGGGGTCTGAATTAAGATTCTGCAAGCAAACTTAGTTCTGGAATCTCCTAACGTTTAAGCGATTTGTTTTGCAATTATGTAAAAGTCAAGTCACTCTTACATTTATGGAAGAAAAACCCCAAAAATACCATCAACTAAAAATATTCTTGCCTCAGTTTTGAATGTTTACAGTGTATTTATTGAAAACATTTATTTTGTAAAGAAACAGTAGGTCATCAGTCCATCTGTTTATTCTGTATGTTATTATACTATAAACCCATATAATAAGCCTGTAAGTTATGAATGGAAAAATATCTTGACTCACAGTTAATGTAAGCAAATTTCAAATTAATAATGACAATGTCTTTTTTTGTAATTATGGAAACAGAGGTTGTGGTTCTAATAATAAGGTCTCATTTGAGTTTTATGCTTAAATAACATTGTGTTCTCCCTGTTAAGAATAATTTTTGACCAAATCACAAGAGCGACCTTTAAGTACAGATGAAATAGTCAAAAATTTAAAAACAAATTGGATAATTTACAAGTAAATTGATGATATAAAATACATCACACTTCCTTATTTTCAGTACTCTAATCTATGATTGTCAGAAGCTATGTCCTTGAACTTCGCAAAGGTAACTATTTCAAGAGATAAACATAATTGCAGACGGTAATAATTGGGCATACCGCATCTTTCAGATAGTTTCATATTCATTTGTTTTAGTATTCTGATTGTATTCTTGTCTTGTCTTATAATGAATTCACTTATTTAAAACAGAGTGAGGAAGGCTGCACTATCAAAAGTCATATACCAGATAGAATGGGAGTTTATACTTTAAAAACTTGAGCAGAATGTGCTGGAATATGGAGGGCCTATGAAGTGATCTGTCTTGTCAGCTCATGGGCATATACTCCAAACGTCTCTCCAGAGACTGTCCCAGTACCATATATTTGAAGGGAAGAAGATAGTTTTAAAGCACCAAATGAGAGAATTCAGTGTTTTGTGTGCATTTTCTTTTTCATTAAAGCTCGTGGAGTATCTCTTTCCTGTGCGTTTCCATCCAGCACTGTGTTTAATGAAAATCTGGATCCTGACTCTTCAGGTGTATTTATTTGGAATTTGACATAACTTAAGAGGATCATTGACATGAACCCTGAAGATCTTGGGAAGGTAAGGGTAATTTTCCATCCCAGTTTACTTTCATGCCAGGAAAAAGACCAGATTAGACCTTACCCTTCTAGATTTGATAGTTTTGACAGACTTCAGTGAGGCAGAATTAAAATTTTCTGTCCGAGAACTTTGAAAACTGATCTCCTGCCTGTTCAGTTCTGGATAGAGACTCCATCTGCAGCTTTCGTTACAGGAAGAATATCATCAACTCTCTGCATATCTAATTTAATTAAAAAAACCCCATCAAAACAGACACCTATCTCTCATATTATCAACTCCTTTGAAAACAGGACCAAAAAGAGATGGAGCAGCTGGTTCCAGACAAAAGAATTGAAAGGCCTTTAAGGCTGTGGACTTCCGATAGATTTATTGCGGAGGTTCAGTGCCATTGTAGTTGTGTGTGTTGCTTAGTCATCGACTACATTTCACAATTTAGAGATTCACAAGATATAGCACTTAATTGTGATACTGATAGGCATAGATAGTTTCACAGAATATATTCTCAAGTATCTCAGAAACTCATAACACAAGATTAACTTGAGTTCTGAAGTTGTCTTTGGTCCTCTGTGATTAAGAAAAATGTTAAAGAAACATTTGTTAATTTCAATTTGTCTGTCCACTACAGGGAGTGTCCTGGTTTGAGGACAGGTAGTCACTTAACAATGCTAGGATTGCTGCAAACCGAAACCAGTAGTCGATTTTAACCGATGAGTGAGAAGATTATTTTCAAAACGCTCCAATTACTTCTGCAAACACTAACTCTATTGCAGTTAAAACTCAGTTGGGGTCTCAAAGAACTACAGTAATAAAAGGTCTCTGACTAATTTCTTATGTGTGATCAGTGGTATGTGATTTTCTGACATGATTTTTGGATGTTTATTTTTGAGAGGACAGACTTAAGACTGAGCTTGCTTAAAAAGCTGTGATGAATAATATATTTACTTTTAGCAAATAAATAATAATAATAAAGTATGTTCTTTGGGATTCAGCCTTAGTGCCTGAACTCAATCTAGATCTAAATTTAAGCCCTCTAACAGAACTAAAAGTTTATATTTTAAAACCTCTCGAAGTCTTGCATCAGTAATTTCTGTGTCTCCGGTAATTATGTATTTTTCAGCTTACTTGCAACAAAGCTCATGAAATGTACTTTGACAGTAGCTGTTCTTAGGATGACAGCTTTTTGATTGTAGTATTTCATCCGCCATTAAACTACTCTGATGGTCTGCAGAACTGTCAAAAACAGGACTATTGCAACATTAAGCACCACCTTAATGTATTGAACCTCTGTGCTCTGGAGCACTCTGGTTTTACCCGTTCTAGCAGTTTTGCCAGCTCCTTGTTAACAGTTTAAGAGCCAACTTGCAGCATATCTCACCTTTGCTTTCTCACCTTCGTTCCTATACATGATTTTTAGCCTAGCAGTTATTACAGTAAGTGCCCATCTTCGCTCTATGAACTTAAGTCAGATAAGAACTCTTCATTAAGTACTTCCCAAGAACACAATGTACTTCACAGAATCCTAGTCACACGAGTAACTTCCACCTTGGGGGGGGGTCTTCCTTTTCTAGTCTCTGAAAACACCCTTGGCTGATTTAAGGGAAGAGCAATCTGCCTGGGTTTCCATAATCCTCACCAAAATGAGAATTCAAGCTTCGGTTTTACAGGTATGTACAAGCTTCGCTAACTGCGCTAGCAATAGAAACAGCACACCTTTAAACAAATTCAGCTGCTGAGGGGCTGGAGGCTGCGTGCATGAGTGCACTGAGCTGGAGGCCCTGCAGAAAGCAAATTGATTGGAGGGTGCAGTTAAGGGCAGTGGTAGAAAGGCATTGGAATAGGCTTGGGAAGATGGATTCACGAGCTGAGCAATGGTGAGAGGGAGAGGAAGGCTGAAAGAAAGGGTTTCCTGGCTCTCTGCTGGGGTAGGTTAGCAAAAAAGCACACTGAGGGACACTGAGGGCGAAGCTGTGGGGAGGGAGTTTGGGCTGGGAAAAATCAGGGGCGTTCAGTACCAAGCTGGGCTGGGATACTTCAGGTTTGAATAGCAGGAGTCAGAGGGACTGGCAGTACACTGGGGCACCATCTTCCCAGTGACTTGGGCTGGCACCCAAGAAATACACATTCACCTGACTCCTCTTTCCCAACAAAGCGTAGCCAGGCACCCCATAGACAGCTGTAAGACTGCCATCCTTCCAGCAATGCCCTCCTGTTGTTGGTGCAAACATGACACCTCTTAACCCTACAGGATCAACTGCGGTAATGCCCAGCCCTCACAACTAGTTCCACCAATTTGCTCAAGTTTAGGATTAATATTTTTGGCAGGAAATCCTAAACAGAAAAATATTTCATATGGCTTTAGTGAGTAGTGTGTGTTTTCACTGGCTTTCATTTACAACCTTCACACAAAAAAAGGCACTCTTGTTGTATTAAAAGTTTGCAAATCAGTTCCACAGAAGAGCTGGTACAGCCGGATTCATTTTCTCAGTGAGAAATTGGACTCCAGAGAAAAATGAAAAGGATAAGAAACAAATCCCATGAATATCCTCTTCTTTCTGCTCCTTGCCCATGCTGTGGTCTGCCGACGAGCTCTGGCCCATGGCACTTCCTTACCAGAAGCCCTTCAAATGCTGCCTGAGATGGACCCGTGCAATGTACGAATTGTTCTGGCAGTCTGTGTTCTGCTGCCCTTTTCTCAAGGGTCCTTGGTGGCCATGCAGTGGGAGGCAGATTGATCAGCATCTACTTTATATTCAGTCATGTAAGAAAAAACATACACCGCCAAGGAAACACTTCAGGAGGGTGAGGGGAAATGGACCACTGCTGCCTGAGTATTGATACATCCATGATATGTGCAAGAGTTGTCTTCCATGCGAGTTCTACAATGGAAGAAAGGTCCAGGTGTGCAGGAACTTCCATAAGAGGCCACATTACTTGCTGTGGCCAAAGGCTGTGGGTCACCTGTTACAGAAAGGTGAAGCAGTTCGCCAAGGTTCAGAGGGCAGCTACCTCGCCTATAATTCATATAAGCTACTGCAGACCATTACAGGGCTACATGCTTCCTTATAGCTAGAATAAAAGAAGTACTGTAATGAATCAAGCTTGGACTAAGTAGTTTGGGGTTACAGCCAGATGCCAGGCGTTGACTAAACACAGAACTATAACTAGTTGCTTTTAAGTTTCTTCAAAAAAATGGAGTTAGCACTTATGTATCTCAAAGGACTATTGCTCAGTTTATTTCCTGTAAATGATTAAGATTCATGAAGATAAGTCATATTATACAATGGTAGAAAACAAATTTGAAATACAGTCCTGATCACCCACAATAAATGCACACGAATTTTCTGTGTTTATCAGAATGTTTATGTAAATAATGAAGTTTTGGAGTAAACTGAAAATTACGCACTTGACCAAGACTTGCCACTTTTCTGTAAAACAACATCCCCTCTCAATTTTTTTCTATAATATATATCATACAGAATATGAACAAATATCTAAGATTTAAAAAAAATATTTAACTGGGAATTATATTGATAGAAATTAAAAGCGTAATGCTGAGCTTTAAAGTGTAAAACAAAGTAAGCAGCTGCCACAATAAGTTGATGAAGAAGCTACAAATAATTAAAAAAAGTACAACTACTTTCTTTGTTATGTAGGTCTAGAAATAGTTATTTTCAACATGACAATGGCAATTCTTACTTCTTTATGCAAATTAACAATCATCATTAATTGTCATTATTTATCCCAAAGGAATTTTTAACTTGTTAAAAGTTTTGCAAATAAAAACCAAAAAGATAATTACCAATAAAATGGTAGGGCTAAGAGGTTGAAAAATACATTATAGAAACATTCTTTCTTTTTGTATTGGCCATATCTAAAGAGAGATCCTTCACACTGTATGCAGTGTGAGAATATAAGGATGGGTGGACCTGAGCCCATAGTGTTCCCCTGAACATGGTGTTCCCCATGACTCAGTCGTTCTCAACTTTTGTCTTAAGAATAATAATTGGAATACAAAGAAAAATGAAAACGATAAAAAACAAATAACAAATTCCATGAAAAGTCCTCCTTTCTGCTCCTAGCAGTGTCTCACACAATTGTATTTCTCAGCTACTGCTTCTGGAGCCTTTCACAAATAAAAGCTTCAGCATAAAGTTTTAAGAACAAGGCTTAGATTTCAGGTGTAACCATACTGGCTTGTTGGAAGAATGAAGAGATACAAGTGACAGCATTATGTATCTGTCCCAACGTGGTTCAGTAAAACAAACCTTCATCAGTACAAGTGGATGACTGTTACCTATTTAATAGTCTTTACTCCTCCCTCACAGAAGCAAGAGATTGTCTATATTTATTTCTGTAAAGGTAAAAATGAGACCTCATTTCAGCCATAGTACACAAAAAGAAGCTAGGATTTAATTAGTTTGCTGTTCAAATAAAACTTGATCATGGGGAAACTTCCAGTAAAAGGTTTCATCAGGAAGAAAAGCTGTGTCAGGATGATATCCTTTAGTGTGGCTTCAGTCTTTCCCATCTTCTTAAGTAATGGTGAGGTAACTTCCTACCAAAAAAAGCTCATCACTGAACACAACACTAAACATAACACTGGAGATTGAAACAGCTCCTGACCAACAATCTACTCTTTTCAGGCAGTACTAGGAATGGTAGACTAGAAATACATCACAGGATTAAGAAGGAAATCTTAGACCTCCATGCATGGTAGATGAAACACCTGAATCTTTATCAGCAGCCATATGAGGCGTTCTCTTGCTGTCACCAGAATTCTTACTCTCCCAAACCTCTTATAGATAGGCAACATTAGTATCTGATGGATGCTTTGGAATTGGACACCCTCCTTAAAGACTTTTCATTACAAATGAACAAAAGAAGGATCAAATCTGCATGCATGGAAAATGAATTATAAATAGCTTATTTGCAGAGGACATGGGATTCTCCTAAATAGTAAAATACACTGTTAGCCTCCATTGCTTATGGTGCTGACTGTTATCTCCACCATCACACTTTATACTTAAGAATTAGTTGAAACCAGACGGGAAAAATTTAAGCAGTTGCAAATGTGATTTGTAAATCTGTGAATATGATTGAATAAAAGTTAACACAGCAGCCTAAGCAGACTAACTGCCAAAGATCCTAATCATCAAAGCCACCAAGTATTTTGTCTTGCTTATTTCAGAGACACCTGAGATGCCAGTAACAAAAATGGATGCAGACTAGCCATGTTACATTTGACATGCTCAGCCACGGTGCCGTAATACAGCTACGCTGAGGGTGAGCCAGGCATCATGGGACTGCTCTATCTATGCTCTATTAATGGATTTATGCAACACCTAAGCAGTAATGATCAGTGAATGTCTGGAGATGCTCCAACCTCTTGATTGTCACCACTGGAAGGACAAGACACATGGCACACATGCACAGCCTTATCAGACACCACTGCCTAAACACTGCTTCAGCAATTAAGCTCAAAAGCAGAACAACTCAAAACCCTCCAGATTCTGGGAAAATGAAGAGTTAAGAAATAAAGCAGCATTAATTAACTGAATCCCAGCCTACTTTAAACAAGCTTAAAACTTAACATGCAGCTTAAAACTTAAGTGTGCCTACAGTGAGATCCTAACAGATGCTCTGTGGATAGATTTTGGTGCTATACAAATGCTTTCATATAAACCTGTTTAATTGGAAAAAATGCTCAACATTGCAAGAGCAGAGAAAATTGGAACAACAGATACAGCTCCAACCACACGATGCCAGGCTAGATCTCCCCTAACTATCAGATTAAGTATTAAAATTTAGTACTTAAGAGTTTAATGCTTTTAAGGGTAAACCTGAGAATAAATAATGCTGTAGAGAACAACACAGCAGAAAACTACAAGAGCCCACATGTACTTTTAGTTTAAATTTAATTTGTCAGATAGAAGTTATCTATGTACAATCAGTGTGCATTGTAACAATTCTGTCAATAAAGTCATTCAAATCTTCTAAAATATTAACTGGCTGCATAGCACATTTGACATTATTGCCCATGTTGAAGAGGGAACACAAATGGATTAACAATAAATTTTGGCTGATTTGGATTCTGAAGTGTTCAGATACTTAACACTCCTTCTTTAAAACCAATGCACCTGAAAAGCTTTCCGGAGCACAGTTTAGTTGGATATTTCTTACCATTTCATTACAAACAATCACAACACTGACAGTTTAATAAGAAAAAAAAAAACCAAACAAAAAATAAAAAAGCCAAAACATGTATCTAAAGTATCCATAAAAAAGGAGCACTAAATGGAATTAAATGTTCCCTTTCCCCATTTTTACATTCTGAACAGTGATTCCATCAAGATATTTTATTAAAACATAAGTACATTGATTCTGTTTCATACTTGTGACAAGAAGGCCTGAGTTGGTGGGGAAAGGAACAGTCAAAAAAAGCCTGAGAGGGGAAAAAAGCTCATTTAATTAATTTACAATAATTTACAGCCATTCGTTTGTGTGTGGTTTTTTTTTTTTTTTATTATCATCATCATTTTTTGTTTGTTTTGTAAAAAGGCATTATAACTGATCACGAACAGGAGAAATCCTGGCTATTTTACAGTTATAGGTACAGAATTTAAATATTCAAGCTTGTGATGAAAAGCGGCAAGGTGGTTGCAGTGTACAATGTAAACAAATAGCTTTGGAAAGTGAACAGAAGTCCTTGAGAATTCTTTACTAAGAAAACAAAACTAAGTCCTCATTTCTTCCTGAAACATGATCACAGGTCAGTGTTTAAAAATTCATTTGCAAACATAATTTAAACTGTGTTCAGCCTCAAAAGAGTTTTATGAGATCCAGTCTGAATGGGGCAGTGTTGAGGTCCCTGTAAAAGTAAACATTTTCCATTTCTTAAAGAGGGGAGAAAAAAAAAGTGCCACAACATTTGCAGCACAGTGCAGCATAAACTTTAAATACAAAAATATTTTTCTATTGTTGGGATAACAGACCTTGCATCCTGGAAAGAAGTAACAATACTGGTACTGAGAATATCCAGTCCATATCTTTCAAGTCACGTAAGGCAATTACTGTGTTAGCTTACTGTATATGGCTAAAAGGGTCCAGAAAATGTCAGTCTTTGTTATGTTTTCCGGCTACTCCATGTATGTTCAGGTGTACTTTTGTGATCTGATGAGTGTTCAAATGGAGATCTGTGTCCTAGGGGAGATCTTGAACCATAAGGAGACCTCTGATCTAATGGTGACCTTGGGCCACTACCCGAAGCTCTGTGGTCCATTTGCCAGTCTGAGTGGTACCTATAATCCCTAGAAGATTTATGATGGCTGTACTCTGAAGTGGAACGATGATCTGAATGTATCCTGTGGTCTGAATGTGAACGGTGATCTGAATGAGCCCGGCTGTCTTTTAAGCTTCCTTCCAGGTTTGACCTGTGGTCTCTGCTCCTGTAGTCATCTAACTTCCTATGTTTACTGTCACTGTAGTATCTAAAAAATAGACATTATTTGTATTAGTGTTAGTGAACACATGTTAAGAGCCGCAATTATGTCAAAAGCAGGTCCAGTGGAAGGCTACAAAGATGTTCAGAGGGCTGGAGCACCTCTCCTATGAAGACAGGCTGAGAGAGTCGGGGTTGTTCAGCCTGGAGAAAAGAAGGCTCCGGGGAGACCTTAGAGCAGCTTTCTAGGATGTCAAGGGGTCCTACAATAAAGCTGGAGAGGGACTTTTTACAAGGACATGTAGTGATAGGAGGAGGGGTAATGGCTTCAAACTAGAGGAGGGTAGATTTAGATTATATTAGAGGAATAGTTATTTGCTGTGAGGGTGGTGAGGCACTAGAACAGGTTGCCCAGATCAGTCGTGGATGCCCCATCCCTGGAAGTGTTGGATGAGGCTTTAAGCAACCTGGTCTAGTGGGAAATGTCCCTGCCCATGGGGTTGGAACCAGGTGATCGTTAAGGTCCTTTCTGACCTAAACCATTCTATGGTTCTATAAAAGCAACAGAACTGTATTAGAAAGATACAGTAGTTGCAATTTTGCATTACTCAAAAAAAGGTATTTTGGTTCTTGCTACGAGCATACTACAGAAAAACAGAAGGGGAATTCTGAACAGATTTTTAAAATTACCGAAGAAACTCACCTGCTGTCTTGTTTGTAGTGATCCCAATCTCTGTGATCTTTTCCATTGCTGAAGGCTGAATAGGGCCTTTTCCTAGAGTCACTTTTCTTGTAAGGATCTCCCTGATGCCTGTCTTTATGATGATCATGGTATTGTGACAAATGCCTATCAGAAGAATAACTGTCCCTGCTACTGTCATCATGGTTTGTATTCTCCTTCAGCCTTTCCACATCTATTTAATAAAACAGAGGTTAAAAGGAAGTCTCATAAAGTCTTTTCTTCACCCAATTCAAACAGCACTTCCACCTGTCAGATGTAAAGCCGTACGAAAGCAACTTATAATTTCACAGAAACAAGACCTGAACAGTTGAAAGACAAATGCACTAACGCGAGTGAAGTGAAAGAAACCTCAGTAGTAAGAGGGAATCAAGCTAGAATGTAGACTTGGAAACTGAACCTTTCCATTCAGTCTATGAACTAAGTGTGGTCCAAATGATAAGTAAGCAGATGTGCCTTTAGTACAGCAATTTTAGACAGAATGGTAGCAACTTCCTCTCTAAGAAAGGACGGCCTTAGCATGCGTAAGTTTTCAAGGTACACCTTGTTAATGAAAGGCATTCAGCCGTATTCCTAAAATACATTATGCTGACTTTAAGTCCGCAAACATATACTCTAAGTGTTACATAACACAAGATAAAAGCAAGTATTACAAGAAGCAGGTGTGGCAGCATAGAAAAATCGGTGTTATTGTCAACAATAAAAGACAGTCCATGTAACTGATTATAAACTATGACTTCAAGGAGTAACTTGCTTTCTTAATGGTAGTGACATTAAAACAGCTATAAATAAGCATAGAATTTTCAATCATTTTACATGTTTTGTGTAGACCTCTCTTCGTCCCCAAAATTAAATATAAAAAATATTTCCAAATTTTTTTTAAAGGATGGTGAGATAACTTGCTACTAAAGCCTGTGAGTACCATCCTCTGTCTGCACTCAGCTGGATTTCATTAGCAAACCAGAACTTTTGCCATCAGCCCATCTCTGTGATACATAGCAGTGTGGGAGACAGGTGTAGGAGACACGTGAAATGAAATAAACAAGAAAACTAAGGTATCTAACAAGAATATACTTAAGGTTGCTTACCTGGATTTCTAATTACATGTGTATTCACATTGCTGCTAATATTCTGGTCGTTTTGTTGCTAAAAGAGACAAGTACAAAAACTCATTGCTAAATTCACCTGAATTAATTAGAAAAATATTCTAACAAAAGAGACTACTACAAACACAAATGCTACTTGAAGTGTATTTGTGTGTTCCTTATACTCCTTTAAATCTAATAAAAGAGTTACAATACTTAAAACATATATATATATATATACACACGTGTGTGTGTGTGTGTGTGTGTGTATGTGTGTATGTTTAGAAAGGATCTGAAAATACTACCTGAGATTCTTGGCGTTTTTTGATTGCATGTTTATACAGTTTGTGCAGCTTTCTGGCATCAAATTCTGTAAACTTAGAGACAAAAATCCACAAGTTTCTGAGGAAAAAGAAAGAGAGGTTATTACTCTTCCATATATTAGTTTTTATTGTATCATACAACAGAACATGGACTTAAATGAAATTATTTCAACAGTAATTCAGTAAACTGGAATCATTGTGAAGTCTGTTACACAGAATATTACCTAGCTGCACAGCAAACATTACTTAGCTGTATTTCAAACATTTGATTCCTTTAATAATTTGTCATTTTGTAATATTTATCACGACTGCAGAATGCAAAGTTCATGAAAAGTAGTATTAAAGGCAATTCTGTTAATAGAATGATTTGTGCAATTGCATAAAAATGTAGTTTTCAATTTTTTGTGCACGTCTTCTGAAAGATTGTTTGAAATATGTCAGAAAACTTGAGTATTTACTACTCAGTAAAGATTCTTCTAAACTTGAAATCTCTTGCAGTGTAAGAAATTTGACCTACATGCCTCATTTTCTAAAGATATCAGGGACAGGATTTTTCCACAGAATTCCAAAGCCTGGTCAAAGCTTTTGAAACCAAATGAGAAATCTGAAAGAGGGTGGAAGTAGCATGGCAAAAACTTTGATCCTAATCTATGCTATGAAGGAAGAAAGGAAAACAAATCAACTCTTTTGGTGTCAAGAAGCCAAAACCCTAAAGACATTTGCTTCTATGATCACAGACACCAGATCTAAAGTCTAGAATTCCTTTAGCAAAGTTTACAGGTGGAGTACTTAAAAGACTACAGAATACTACTGTTCTAATTAGTGTTTAGTTCAGAAACATCTCAAGTGTGTAGTCTAAAGAAATGTCTATCATCTGCTCTTTCACTGTGATGATTTAAACATTATAGTTTTGACTTAGAGGTTTGCAAAAGTAGACGCAACCAGCCAATGGCGTTCCCAATGACATCTCTATAAGAAATATAGAATGAAAACCTTTACTAAATTCTATGTCTTATTAAAGACAGAGGAAATCCAAATTTTAATAATCTATGCATGGTACTGTAGCATTATCATGAATTAATATTATAGTAGCTCCACTATGAATTTCTACTTCAAGAAATATAACATTTACCAAGGTGTCTTTAAGACATGGATATTGATTTTGTATTTCAGTTCACCCTAATATTTTGAAGTAAAGCAAGTACAAACAGCAGAAATATTCTATGTTAACAACAGTCTGCAAGGAAATTAAACACTTGACTGAGTGTCATATATGGAAGTGCAGGATAGATTTGAAACCATAAAGGATTAAAGTGCACAGTATGATAAAACTAACTCAAATTGTATTAAGAACAAAATACAACAAGTTTATAAACCACCATTTTTATTTTTTCCATAGTTATCACCTCACAGATGCATAAGAACATTTAAAACTCTTCTTTCATTTTGAAATACATCTCTGAGTATGTTATGATAATTTTTTTTAAAAATTCATAGTTAATATCTGATTTAAGTTTAGAGTATATTTTTAAAAAGAATAAAGGATTCTGCAACTCAAAATCATTCAAACTTCCAACACACAAATTTATAACGGCCTATTTTTAGTATGAATTAAAAAAAAAATACAAAAACCACAACAAACTTCAAAGTTGAAAGAGCTAGATTCTTTAACGATAAGAACTCTTTTCCACTAAACATTAAATATAATCTAAATACAGTCATTTTTTGTTTGCTTTTGGTTTTAAGAAGTAATTGGACAAAATGCATTGCTATGCAAGTATGAAAAAGTAAATCCATTAAAAGCTGGAGCCATTTATAAGCATCTTTTTATAAGTCCTTATTTAATACAACAGAAAAAATACAAGAAAGGGAGAATAAGAAACAAGAGAAATAATTAAAAACTATTCTGCTTAATAGAAGCTATTATGGATTTTCCTTTTTCAGGAAAAATCATGTGGAATAACTTACTTTCTCCACTGTTTAATTTGTTCAGGATTTGTGTACTCCTTTAGACATTCAGTAATGTGATCCCCAATTTTGATTAGACACTGTCTAGTGTGTTCCAGCTGCTCTCTTTCAGAAAGGCCCTTCTCTGGTCGGTCCAGCTGTTTCAATGCTGCTTTGACAGGCCTCATTCTTTCTTTGCACTGTAAAATGGAAAAAAGGTATGAATTCAAATTTTAAAAAAAGAGAAGTATTCTAAGACATGATCCACCCTTTATTGTGATATACATATATATATAGGCAAAGACAGTATTGTTACAAGCCAAATGAAACACAAGACTTTCTCACAGCTTTTAAAAATGTTTAAAAATGTTTTACAGGTTTCCTTTGGAAAAAAAGTTGTATTTTAAACTCAGCTGGAAATGTACTCCTTTATGAAAGCATTAGATTGTATAAAATACTGATATCAAGGATTTAAGAAAGCACTAGCTTAATAGAAGGGACTTTCTGCGGAAAAGGACTCACTACAACTGGGGTTTACGACTAGTTACGTCTTTCAGCGTAAGTTTAGGGGACAAGACATACCTTGAAAGCTATACAAACTCAATGCCAAAATTAAATATGGGAGTGTTCAGTACATTTCAAACAGCTACTTTCTGCAACAGTTAAACGTGGCATTCAGCAGAAGATTAACACTGGTTCTCTGAGGAGTTTTTAAACTTCAGTCCTCGCAGATAGTAGCAGAACTTGTGGTATCTAGACTAAAGCTAGTTTGGGTATGCCTAGATTAGTAACAACAGCAATAGCAACACAAACATATGTCATATATGCATTCTTGACTTTTCACACTTCGAGTCAAATGTTTCAATAATAAATCCAGATAAAGCCAGTTAGCATGATTTAAATTACAGACACTTGCTTGGGAATACCATTTAACTACAATGGCATGGTAAACAGATTAAATACATACTTTCCTTGTCACAAAGAGCCAAATTAGTTAAACCTGAACAACCCAGAGTAGTAGTTTCCATTTGCAAATGTATTTACATATGCTAATTAGCCTGCATTTGACCATGGCATAAGATAAACACACATTCCAGAACAAAGAACCTGGACAAAAAAAAATTTCTATACACAAACCCAAACTAGAATTATTCCCAGTAAGAATTAAAGGAGGTAAATGTTTGGAGCGGAATGAAATGGAATATTGCCATTACCATGTAAGCATCTACAGACAACTCAAAAATCAGGGAAGCCGTTCTATTGCCAGCTCATTCCACTAAGTAATTAAGCAGCTATATTACACATTATACTAGCCACAGCTCAAGCTAGCCTTTAAAAAACAGCTTA
>KZ507439.1:17662-29894 GCA_002844005.1 Limosa lapponica baueri
GAAGACTCTATTCTTACAAGCTTAAGCTTTATAACTTCAGTTTTGCAGGAGAGCAGCACTTCTTCCCATACCTCCCACGCCGATGCTGCTAGGAGAGTGGTGGGGCAGTTGATAAATTCCTTATGCAGAGGGGAAGAAAGGAGTCTGTTCTGCAGGAGAAACGTGTTTGTATGGGCTGAGAAAGGGATAGTGGAAGGCAAGTCACCATTGCCCTGTGGACCAGCACTCCACCGGAGGGTTAATGGCTGTCCATGCAGCCGTTCAGAGAAGTAGAAAGACCTGACTTTGCAGAGCTACCAGTTTTCCCTCTACAACTCGGATTCGGCCTCACCTTGCTTTCCTTCCCCTTGAGCTCTCCCCCTCCATTTCTTCCCAACAATGCTCTTGGAGCAATCATCTGCAGTGCCTCACTGCAGCCCAGCTCTTGGTTCCTATTTCTCCTCCCAACTTTCCGTCTCCATGTCCCTTCCCTCCCTCCCACCTTCCTTTTCCAATTAAACCAGTCACAGCTTCCAGCTGCCCCTCCTCATCAAATCCCAGCCCTTCATCCCTCTCACACCCAAGCCCTTGGCCCAAAAAATCCCACTCTCTGCAACTCAAAGGCAATTCCTCTCCCCTGCCCCCTCGTGTCTACCCCATCCCTCATCAATGTCTTTTCCCTCTCACCTATAGTCCTTTCCATTATTAAGCACTGGAAGGCTGAACGCTGGATTCAGGAGTCTTCCTTGGGACTACCAGCAAGAGGGAAAGAGGGGCAACAGGAGAAGGCATCAGTGGGAGTGCAGGAATTGCAAACTCCTCCCTGCTCAGCCCCAGCGCCTCAGCCCTGGCCGTAGTTACGTGGTTTTGACTCCCACTGCTGTATGTCTTGTACCACACTGAGCTTTTCTATGGGAAAGAAAGAGGTGTGAGCGTGCTCACTGAAGAGAAAACCAACACAGACTTTATTTGGTATAAAATAGAGATACACACACATACCAAAACCACTTTTACTGAGCATAAGCTATCTGGTTTTTTTTTACAAACATTAGTATATTTGGCCAAATCAGAATAGAAGGCAGAGGTAAAAGCAAAATGTGGGGGGCGTCCTCTACACAGAGGTCATTCCCCCTACCCGAACCAGAGTCCCTGTCCCAAAGCACTGAAGTGACAAATGATTTCCAAGAAACATCTTTGAGAGTATTTGAACAATAGGCAAAAAAACACCACAACCCAACCCTGAGTTCACAAGAGCATGCACTGTGTTGACTGGAGCTCCCCAAAGACATTTGAACTTTGAACCCAAGATGAAAAGTTTCAGCCTACGTACACCTGAAGTTTGGCAATGTTGGACGACTGGAAACAGGGTGACAAATTTGGAAGTGCTGGAGGAAGACCCGATTCCCATTTACCAGCACCAACAAATGGTGCTGCAGGTGCCGTGGGTCAGCAGCAGACCTTAACGCCTCAGTTCTGGAAGCAAAAATTTCCCTGGAGTCAATACCCAGAAAAAAGGTTAATCAGCTTCCATCCATTTGCCCTGCCGAGACTGCCAGAGGTGAGCCTCAGCAACAGGTCCCTCAGCTGCTGAAAACCACCACCTTAACGAGTTTGGATTTAACATTCACCTCTTTAAATTGCAGTCAAGAGAAGGACAATCCAGATCCCAGCCCCTCCCTCTCACATACACACAGCCAGCGGGGCGTTCAAAACTTCTACTAGTGCAAGATTTGCTTTGACAATTGTCTTTTTCCCATATCCTTCTCCTTCGTGGTAGGTGTCACGTCAAGTTAAATAGGAACGGCCAAAATAACACCTAAGATAGTCCCAGTGCTGCATGGACCGCACACAGGGTGATTCTGAGAAGTGACATGCACCGTTCTTACTGTCCCTGTGCTCCACATACCAACAGAGAGTCTCAGCGGCAACTCCTTGTGTTCAAGAAAGGAACAGGAGGTGCTGTCAGGCTTGTTGGCACTCACAGTCTTTCAGGAGCTCAGTTCTTCACTGAAATGTTAGTTAACAGCGTTACCATAATAACCCCAGAAATTCCGCACTGTTCTTTTTATCATCAGGTTTACTGAAAGTGGTGATATTGAGAACGTAATGTAGAAACTCAGAACTTTTTTTGATGCACAGACCGATAGGGTGGTGTAGGGGGGAACTAAAATGACCCGAGCGATACTGAAGTTGTTAAATAAGTAACTTCATGACCGTTCAATACTTCTTGGAGGATACTGCAACCAGGAGAGCTACTAAACTATTGCATCTGAAGAATGCGGGTACATACCGTGGGTATCTGCAAGGACTCCATCAGTAACGTTCCAGGGAGCTCAAGTAATGCAGGGGCTAAGTATTTCTTGACCCCGGACTTTAAGCATTTCTCACAAGTATGTCGCTACAGTTGTCTCACCAAAAGCAACAATTTAAACACAGATAGAATGTTGTAAGAGAGCAATTAACAAATCCGGTGTGGAAAGATCACAGCCTTTTATATACAATTATAGCACTCAAGTTTCTACCTCCCTTAAGGCAAACACATGACCAAAAGTTAAGTAAAAACAGATGATAGAAATGTCTTGTGAGCATTTGTCAGTTGTCTTCCAGTTTCCCACATTGACTTTTTAATATATGAAAGTTGTTAATTCATTATATATAATGTAGTACAAGTAGGTATTTTTTCCAAATCGCAGTCTGAACTACTAAAACTCTGTGGCTCAATCCTGCTCTCTGATTCTCAGCCTGCCAAGTTCAGCTCGGCTATAAAAAGTGTTTATTGTTCCCTTGCTTATCATGGCATCCTCTGCTCTAAAAGACGCAGTTACGGTTCGTTTTTCTACATCGTTCAGCAGAACTGAGACTTCAGTTCAAAAATCTCCGTTGAGCCCAGTAACAGTAGAAAAGCTGGTGACCGTAAATGCCCAGCTGCTCTCAACAGGCGGTTTAACTAGGGGTGTCCTGCTTTCAGCAGGTTCTACTTGCTTCCAAAGACCTCTGCTGGTGACGCTCCCTCCACGCTGGTTGTCCTAATCAGACCTGTTTCTGTCTTTTCAGGTAAGTACCAACACTGACATTTGACAGGGTATATTTTTTTTCTTACAAGGCCAACAAGGATATGCTGCAAGCATCCCGAACAATACTTTCCGACACCGTCAAAACACCCTGAAGAGAAAAACGGGATGCATTTGTGGTAAGCCTTAGCTCTCCTCCTCAGGCAGGGGAATTTTAGAAAGCTTTCTAGTGACTGAAGGGCACACGTCGCAACATCAGTCATTAAGCAACTGTCACCCAGTCTTAGGTGCTCTTGCACGTCCTGCTCAAAGATCCCAACTCTGGGCTACTTACTCCATTTTCAGTTTTGGATATTCCCTGTAGGTTGTTTTAGAGTCTTCTAATGAACTCAGGCGACCTGAATGGAAACCAGGAATTGCACTTGCTGTATTTTGTACACTTTGCCAAACAGAGCCCTTTTCACCATATACAAAAAAAAAACCCTACAAAAGAACATTGAATTCATCATTAATAAAGAGCAATTGTGTTAGTGAACAACTTCCACCGACAGAACTAAGTCTTGACACAGAAAATGCATCAATGTCAAACATGGAAACTGCTTCAGAATGAAACACTAAATAATTTGCAAGTAGTGGATTTCTTCCCAGTTACAAGCACCAAGTTAAGCTAGATGGCAACACTTCTTTCTTCATCACGATGAACCAGTGTGAGTGAAACTAAGCACGGATTTCTAAAAACTTCTTATGAAAGACATTTACCACCTGAAACAGCAAGATGAGATTCCCTGTCAAGGTGGAGCAAATGCATAACAACTGCAGCGTACAAATCTGTGACTGTTAAACCTGCTAAAAACAAACCAACAAGATATACTAGATTTTAATCTCCCATCTGACATAAGAAAATAAGTACCGTATCGTCTTTTGGCATGCAAGAAAATCTTATTTTCTTCCCAAACCTGCCAGTACAAGCCAGGCTGGGTGTATTCCCAGAAAAGCTTTCCAAATTAGGCTACCCAACCCAGGTTATCAAGCCTTTAATACAGGTATTGTCCATCTATACAAATAATATTATTAAATGCCACTAGAACACCCAGAGACAAATTTTGCTGTAATGGTACCTGTGACAGAATACAGAAACATCCCTTAGGTAATACGACAGGTTGTTCCAACACAAAACGAGCCCCTGTAATTTCAGTTCAAGCAGAAACCAAAGGATGCAGAATTGTATGAAGCATGCTACCGTGAAATGGATAGATTTACTCAAAAACATTTTTATGACTGCATTTTCCTGTCAGATAATGAAAGAAACCTGCTTCTTGTGCCAAGGTACTCTCAGGTGGGAGGGTTAAGGAAGGAAAAGAGCTAAAATAAATGAAGGGTCATCCTAACTCACTGACATGTTTCATGGCACAATATTCAGAGCACGAAAACCTACAATGCAGCTCAAATGTTTCCTCCAAGATAACGTAACGTCTTTGAACTGCCTTTATTTCCAGCACTTTATATAAATATAGCTTTCCTCCTGATCCTGGATTATCTTGAATTTGAAGTTCATGTTCTCAGTTTGTATTTGAGGACTGCAGGTAAACATCCCTATAGCCCTGTATACTCTCAGGGGGCCATTTAAACGCTGCCAGACTGTAATGGACTCAAAAGCAGTCTCTAAGAACTTACGCTGCTGAGTCCCTAAAACACAATTGAACCTTCTATCCCCAAATTAAGAAATAAACAAAAAAAAGGTACACATACACACACACGTGCACACCCTTCTCATACAAGTGACAGGATGTCTATGGGAAAATGTCATTTTAAAATCCAAAATGAAACTTAATTTTTAATTTTTTTTTTTCAAATACAAGCTTTTATTTGGGAACTTCGTGATTAATTTGCCTTAGCCTTGTCAGGAAACATTTGCTTTTGTCCAGGAGTTGCCAGCTGAGAGGAAGTTATTGTTCGAAAGGGATGTGACCAGGAAGACCCTGTGCACGGCACAATGTGTCAGCCCGGAAGCCAGGGAAGAAAAGTGATTCTCTCATCTGGCTGAGAAAACAAAATGGAAATACCGAGTGTTCGCCTTCCAGTTACAGTCACCTCTACGCGTGTCCCCAAGAAACATGTTAGTCACCTGCATCTCACATCCGTATCACCACCTAACTATATCAATATATTAAAAAAAAAAAAATCCTACTTTAAAAAGAATTACAGCTTTCTTTAAAAAAGCAAAGATTTCTGCCACAAACATCTTTGAAACACGTAAGCAGGCGAATGCTACCCACCCCCAGCTTACCCCCTCTGCTCCAAGCAATGGAGAGAGTTGGACACGGTTCCCCCTCCCTCGGCCGGTGATCCCCTCCCCAGAGCATCACCAGCCCCACAGGGCCGCCTGCCAGCAGCAGGAGAGCCAAGCCCTCCCAGCAGTGGGCACCCTCTGGCCCCTCCAGGCCTGCTCTGACCTCGGCAGCCAGCTTCACAGAAGCCCCTTGATGGCATTTCGGTAGCGGTACAACAGAGCCCGATGTCCTTCAGTGCTCGGGACAGGCGATGCTCCCACAGCAACACCCTTCAAGCCCTCTAGTTCCTTGCCGAAAGTCTTCATTTGGGGGATTTTTAAGTTTTGATGCACTTTTTTTTGGAAGAACACCTGATGTTTTGCAGGTGGTTGCAGTTTCATGC
This sequence comes from Limosa lapponica baueri, assembly GCA_002844005.1. NCBI lineage: Eukaryota > Metazoa > Chordata > Aves > Charadriiformes > Scolopacidae > Limosa > Limosa lapponica. The sequence continues at coordinate 23,326 of KZ507439.1, forward strand.
TGAAAGGTCTCCGAGGTCGACGCCATCCCCAGAGGACACCTCTAACCAAACCTCTCTCTTCTGTAAAATGCCCTCTCCACCCACCCCAGCGCAGGGTGGCCGCGGTCCCCAGAGGGAACACAAGCCCCACCAAAGCCAACGGCGGGAAGGGGGGCTCTGGACCCTGCTGTGCTGCCCGTACCTGAGGGTGAGGCACCTTTGCTTCTGCCAGGGCTGCCCCTACCCAGAGGCCAGCGCCCAGCAGCCGCCATGCCAGGTGCGAACCCTCCCGCTTGGCTTTGCCAATCGGGCCGCCATGCCAGGGCCAGGCCCCGCTGTCCGTCCGCCCACCCTCGGGCCTATCCTCGGCGCACTCCCCGCCGGCCCCGGCCCCGGCCCTCACCTGGCGGCGGGCTCTCCCCGCCGGCCGCGGGGCGGGAGCGCTACCGGGCGTCGCCGCCGCTGAGGGGGTAGGCGAGGAGGCTCATGGCCTCGCCGCAGGCGGCCTCCACCTGCCGCACCTGCTGCCGGCTGAGGCGCTCCCGCCAGGCGTGGATGGCCTCCCGCGCGTCGCGGGGGGAGATGAGGAAGGGCCGGTCGGAGGAGTAGGCGGCGCCGCGGGTCATGTTGAGGACGAAGGCCTCCAGGGCGGGCGGCACCGGCAGCCCGGCGAAGCGGAGCAGGCGGCGCAGCTGGGCGCGGGGCTCCCGCACCAAGTCCTCGTAGCGCAGCTGCGTGTACCGGCGGCGGAGCCAGGCCGGGGCGCGGCGGGCCAGGAGCAGGTCGCGGAGCCAGGCCTGGCAGATCACCTCCAGGGCGCCGCCGAGGAAGAACTCGGCGCGGTGCTGCGGAGGGGCCGCCCGCCCGCCGCCGCCCCCCAGCAGGCCGGGCGGCAGCAGGAGCTGCTGCGGCGGCTGGTGGCGGGGCGGCCCCCGCGGCTCGGCGCGGTGGCGGCTGCGCAGCACCTGGATGCTCTCCCGCAGCAGCGCCTGCCTGGCCTTCAGGCGGGAGTTGTGGACGGCGCGGGGGTCGCGGAAGAGCTGCACCACCCGCAGGTTGAGGCCGGGCTCCCGCAGCAGCGGCAGGAGGGCGCCCAGCTCCAGCAGCCGCACGTCCTTGATGACCACCACCGGGTACTTGCGGCACTCGGCCTCCAGCTCCCGCAGCCCCCGCGGCGGGCACTTCTCCTCGCAGGCGGCGCCGTCGACGAGGCCGATCTCCCGGCGGGGCCGGGGGGCGGCGGGGCAGAGCGGGGGCGAGCAGATCACCTTGTTGGTCCGCCAGCCGAAGATGCTGGCGGTGGTGAGGTTGACGGCGGCGGGCGGGGCGGGGGCCAGCGGGTCGCGGGGGCCGGGCGGGGCGGCGTAGAGGCGCAGGACGGAGAAGTCGCATCGGAAGAGGGCGCGCAGCATGTCGCGCAGGGCGCCCTGCAGGCTGAGCGCGTCCCCCGGGTAGAGGGCCTGCCACAGGTGCCACATGGGCTCGTAGAGGTAGAAGACGTCGGGGTGCTGGTTGAAGAGCTCCCCCAGGAAGGAGGAGCCCGTCCGCCAGGTAGCGTGCAGGTAGATGTGCCGCTTCCCCGCCGCCGCGCTGCCGTTACCCGCCGCGCCGCCGCCCTCCTCATCCTCGTCCTCCTCCTCGTCCAGCGGCGGCTGCCGCTGCTCCCAGCCCCACTCGCTCAGCGCCTCCTCCAGGCTGGGGCAGCGCCGCAGCAGCGGCTCCTCGTCCGCTCGCCCCCGCCGGGCCCCGTAGTCCAGCGCGTAGGGCACCAGCAGCAGCAGCAGCAGCGTGTACAGCACCAGCACGGCGGCGAAGCGCCGGTGCTCCCCCCGCCACCGCCACCGCCGGCGGCCCTTCATGGCGGGGGGAGGCGGCTCCGGGCAGCCGGGGCTCCGCCGACCCCTCTGGCTGCCGGAGAGCGGCTCCCAGCCGAGAGGCAAAGTTAGCGGCGCCGGCGGCGGGGGGGTGGGGGCTGCCCGCGCGCCTCCGCCCCCGCCTCCTCCTCCTTCTTCTCCTCCTCCTCCTCCTCCTCGCAGCGCGACGCGGAAGCTCCCGCACCTGCCCCCGCCGCCGGCGGGGCGCGGGCTGCCGCCGGTGCTGCCGCTGCCGCCGGTGCTGCCGCTGTGCGGGGAGCCGGGCCGCCCCTCGCCCGGCCTCCCTCCCTCCCTCCCTCCCCTCTTTCCTTCCCTCCCCCGGACAGGGCCGGAGGGGCGGGCTCGGCACCTCGGGAGTCACCCCCGCCCGGGAAAGGGCGCACCGCAAAGGAGGCAGGTTGTTAGCCAGGACAGGGACCGAGGAGCTGACCCGAGGAGGAACGTTTGGTCCTGTTGTCTACCGGGTCTCCAGAGAAAGACCACGTTACAGTAGCGAAAAGAGGTGCAAATGTATTTTTAGGAGGGATGACAGCTCTTCAAATCTGCAGCGGGTTTCTGAAACGCTGCAGTTCGGTTTCTGAAACGCTGCGGGGTTTCTCAGCCACGCTTTTGTCTGTGCGTGCCTGCCGATGGGATACGGACATCTCCTTCGTGACTCATTGCTCCAGTTTATGCATCTAAAAGTTTCGTGCCTGTCTGAGCTGGTCACCCTTTGCAGCTGGTAGGAAGAAACGGGCACCCACAGCGGGACATCCAGCCTGTCTTGGATGTCTGATAGCCTTCTGATAACCCTTCTCTTTATTGAGAGCATAACGTTACCAGCTCTCACTTAGACTTCTAGTTCTTTTAGACATCTAAGATTAGCTTAAATAAATCTCTTGTGGGATGGAGAGTCAACAAGAGGTTGACTTCAGGATTTTAAATTCATATATACAACCTCAAAAGACCTTGAACAGTACAGCCCTTGGAAGATGCTCACATAAAGCAATGGACCACAATCCCGTGCTCCTGGTTAAGACACGCGCCCAGCAGGAAAGCAATGTCCCTGTCCTGCTGACTGTAGCAGGGGCTGCTGACTGTCCTAACCTCTAGGCAATGGATGCCCTCCTCTGTAAAACACTACTAATATTTAAGTACGGCACACGGAATGAAAATTCAGGAAGGATAACACAATTCTCACCCTCCGCGTGTGATGTTTTGACTCCTGGAACAGTCCATGGGGTACCTATTCACTTGTAGTAAGGCACACGACACAACCTTAGTCAACAATATCACATACAACAGGGCACAGAAATGACTCACAAGTTACATAGGTTCTAAAAACGTTCCTTCTGTAGCACAAATATATAGATAGAGTCTGCAACTGCAGCACATTTTTCTGTCTGAATGTCTACACACTAAACAATCTCATTTCACATTTATTGGGCAACATATGAGGAACACAAAGCAATGCGAGAGAAAAGGCACACTTCTGTCCAGGTGGCGAGCCAGCAGTCTGCCTGCTAACACTTTATTTGACCTCTGTAAAGTAAGTGTTAAAGACTGGGCTTCCTGCAGTTTATGGCGTGCTGAGTGAGGAGATGGTGCCAAACAAGACTTGTAGGCTCCTGAGCATGTAGAAGAATGTAGAAATGATGGCACTGGAAAAGAAATTCTGCCCTGACATACATATTCATCACAGATTTGGGCTTTTTAAACAGCAAGATACACCAGCCTGAGTTTCAACTCTGTCTCTGTAAAGACCAGGATTTCATCCAGACCCTTAAGCAAGTAAAGGAGGATGACAGAATAAAACCACACTTGCCAAAACCCCTTCACCTATTCAAAGAACATGCACATCTAGTATTTTGAAGAGGTATCTCCCGGGTAGTCGACCAGTGACACAACACGAGGAAATGGACTGAGGCTGCATCAGGGGAAGTTCAGATTGGACGTTAGGAAAAGGTTCTTCACTACAAGGGTGGTCAGTGACCAGAACAGGCTCCCCGGGGAAGTGGTCACAGCATCAAGCCTATTGGAGTTCACGGAGCCTCTGGATGATGCCCTTAGTCCTATGGCTTAGTTTTAGGTAGTCCTGAAAGGAGCAGGGAGTTGGACTCAATGATCCTTATGGGTCCCTTCCAACTCAAGATATTCTATGACTGACTTCTATGGCATCTTGCAAAACTTTGGAGGATTTACCAAGATGGGATCCTGAGTGCAGATAAGAAGGGATAACTCTGAGCTGCTGGGGTTTCCCTGAGTTGTGTGTAGCATCAGCACCATTGCTGACAAAGGAGCCACAGCACAATATGTGTTAACGTAACTATGATGTTCCTACGATACATACTTGTCTAAAAACTAAAATCAAGGTCTGAAACCTGCCTAGCTAGTGTCTTGAAAAGAATGAAACAGCTCCAGAGTAAGACAGCCTGCCAGACAAATGGGAAGTTGTAGAAATAAAACTACATATGCGCTACACATTTTTTTTTTCAGACAATGGAGCTACAAACTTCTGTGGCAACTGTTGTGGAAAAAGTGAAAGATGCAAATCATTTTACCACAGTCTACATCTTTACTGAGATAAAAATGCAGCTAGTTCTTAAAAGATTATCTAATCAAAAAAGAATCACAGTAGATGTTTTGTTCTGCACCTTCACATCAGTTCTTCCACTGAAAGAGGATTAGCCTGTAAGTGTTTACTCCGGTTGTTTTGGGTTAGGGCTTTTTTGGCGTGGGGAGATTCCAGCAAAGCCGGTATTCATTCTGCCACCCAGCCGGTGGGTGCCTGAGCTAGGCTTGAAATCGCCGAGCTCCAGCCTTCCTGAGGGGTCACGAGAAGTACCCAATTTCAGCTTTGGGGAGCGTATTGCTGGTCCGAATAGAGCTGGGAAGAAATCGGCTTTCGCTTTTCTCACTTTTCAGTTCTGTATTAATTTGTTCTCTCTTCAGCACAGATAAGGGGGATGATTTTCCTAGGCTTTTTCTGTGAACCGTAAAGACACCATTTACATATACAGATGATCTTCTGCATCTCCTTCCAAAAGCAGAACAGTTCGCTACCCAAGAGAGGGAGCCAGGTTCTTGTTCATTGATCTGTGAAGCAGGCTGCCCATTTGGCATCTAGCTCCTGCCATGCCTTGGTGATAGTTCTGTGCTTTATGTTATTTTATAAAGCAGGAAAAAAAAAAAAAAGAAGGCATAAAATGTTCTACGTAGTTGAGTACAGCAGTATTTCCTTTCTAGTTTCCAAGCTTGTCACTGAAAGCACTGGCTGTTTTTAATCTAACATAACATTGGCTTCCTGTGTATTATCTCTCTGACTTAATTTTTGCTCTTCCGTCTCCCACAGTACTTCTACTGACAAGAGAGACAGTAAATGCTGGAATGCCACGTTTTAGCCTCAGCATCATTTTTATCTTCTCAGCAGAGGTTTCAAAATAGAAATAGTTGCCTCTATATCTAGCCATCTTTCGTTCTCGCATGCTCTTGTCATTTTCAAAGAGCGCTTTGTGATTAAAAATAGCTTGATTAGCTGATAAAATTAAATATGCTTTGCACAGGGAGCACCGCCCCCAAACATCCTGGCTGTTAATGAGCGCTCTGCTTGCACGTACTGTCACTCACAGGCTTCAGCCAAAAGGAAGTCCGTGGTTAATGGCAGCTTAAAAAGCTTCAAGAAGCCAACAAACTAGGACAACATTTTTAGTTTTGAAGTTGCTTTGTCATCAGATGTTTCAACATGTACAATACCATGTGTTTCACATGTGAGACCAGTCTTAATAGCCCACATTTCAGAAGGGACACGTTAAGAACAGCGGGATGGAGAAGCCAGTCCAGGAGAGATGGCCAACGCAGAAGGGATTTTTTGCAGTGGAGTTCCCCCAAAAGCGGAACAGAGATTGAGGATCTGCAGAAGGTCAAAAATATCACAGAAGTTTTGAGGCACTTGGTGGAAATTTTTAGGCTATGAAGAAAGTGGAAAGTTGGACCAGAGGAGAGGAGACTTCTAATCCAGGAGCTGGTGAGCAGTCAGGTGGAAGGGACTTCAGATGCAAAGCCACATGCAGAAGGTGGTAATTCTGCTCTCTGCACATACCTCTGAAGTCTCTCTTGAGTACCTGCAAGAAATGTGAGGAAATAGGGCAGGAAAACTGTGGCGTTCATGACTGTCTTGGTCAGTGTACTCCTGCTAGTTAAACTGGCACAAGTCCAGTTCTCTGTGGGCTGATTTGAGAGAAGGAAGGTGTACAGCTTCAGGTGTTGGTTCATATAATCAAGTAGTCACTGTGCAAATCATACCACCCTCTCTGCAAAAGAGCAGGGGCAGTGGGAGGTTATGAGACCCCTCAGTGCCCCTCTGGACTGAGGGGAGCTGGCAGTTGAGATTGGGGAGCATGTGGAATTGGAAGGGAGGAGGTATGTTCCTCGCTCCTCTCTCCCATATTTCTCCAGTTACTCTTACCTGAGAACTGGCAAAGCTGTAAAGGTAAGTGTGCTGCTGCTCCCTGCTGCCTGATGTAAAAGCTAGGCACAGAGCATGAGCTGGCAGGGTGTTCAGATGAAGCCGAATCCGGCACTGCAGCTTGCTTTTGGGCTAAGGGATGCTTGATAGCACAGGCCAGCATTGCCAAACTGGCTGCAGCAGCCTGAGGGGTACCCAGCTAGGAGAGCTCTTCTGTAGCCAAGAGAAGTAGATACATTTCATTTCCACTTCTGATTTTTAAAGATGAACCT
>KZ507439.1:37558-49775 GCA_002844005.1 Limosa lapponica baueri
TGAGATTTCTGCCATGAATCAGTGATTGTGCGTTCAAAATAGGTCATGGGACTGGCCTTTCCAGGCAGCTGCATTTACAACAGTCATGAAGGGTAACCTTTGCAGAATTCACTTGAGGGTCAAATTTAGGAGCACTCCATTTAAGGTACTTAGCTTTTTTTTGTTTGTTTGTTTAAAAAATAAGTGATGGGGACCAGTAGCTTAAAGCAACTTCAGCCAGCACAGAAAGCAGAGAATAAAAAATTAAAAGAAGGAGCCATGTTTGGAACTGAGGGGATGGACTGGTAAATCTGAGCTTAGCAAAGAAGATGGAAGCCGGCAGCCCTGCCAGCCCAGGGGAGAGTCCACAGCAATTCTTGGGGAGAGTCCACAGCAATTCTTGGGGAGAGTCCACAGCAATTCCTGGGGAGAAGGGGTCAGGCCCCAGATTCAGAAGCTGAAAAGGGCTGGGATGCTGAGAATGAGTAAATGTGGTCTGGCACCAGTAATGCATGTAATTGCTGACAGCATCACAGCAAATCCCAGAGGGGTTGCTAAATGACCAAACACGGAAATATGCTTCGGGACAAGATGGATAACTAGCTAAATAATGGAGACTATTAAAGCATGATGAAAAGAGGCATCTATTAATTTCAAAAGTTTTGCCTTTATAGCTTCTGGAAGGCTGTGAGTTCCTCCTGCAATGCTTTCACCAGCAAAGCCTTTGTTGGATTTTTTTTTTTGTGTGTGTGTATGTGTGTGATTTTAGAGTTGAGTGCACCAAACACCAGAAGATTCATTGGCCAGGCCTGGAGATGCTGTGCTTTTTCAGGGTAGGGTCAGATATTCTGGAGGCATTTCAGGGTATGGGACAGTGTATTTTAAAGTAATGAGTGTCCGCACCACGTCCTTGCTGATGCTGTGCACAGGAGCACATGTTCTGAGGCTTATTCCTGGTTAACACTGGTCACACTGTGACATCTCCTGCTGTTCCTTAGCTCATCTCACACACGTGGAAGTACTGACCAGCAGCAAAGTCTGTGTGCTCCTTCAGGGCAGTGATTGTTGGCTGTCATGAACCTTTCTTTTGGCTAGGAATGTGAGGAAATACTTTTGTGAGGAACTAAGAAATTAAACAGGACTAACCTAAAATATTTGAGTAAATAAGTCTGCTAGATCATCTACTGCCTTGCCACGTAAGTTGGCTTGCTTCATTTAGCATGGTGAATGACATGGATATTACCTTTCACTATTACCTGATTTAAAACTGAACAGCAAACAGAGAATCAGACCCCTCATGAACTGAAAATATCAGGAAAGCAGTAAAGAGGTTGAATATAAAATTGCCAGTGCCAGCCTAATGCATCCATCCTTCTATCTGTTTTGTACTTTCAATAGTCACCAAGAATTTTGACATTTTGTTTTTCCTTCTCCTTCTCTCCTCAATTTCCTCTTAGCCACATTCCTGACTTGGTTAACAAAATTTATTTGCATAGTAAGTGTACATTTTTGGGATATGAATTGGAAAGGAATGCCAACCACCAGAGGGAAAATTGTGTTGTAGAGATGACTGCATACCTCACCTCGCAGCCCAGAAAGGGCTATAGCTCTTGAGTATGGTGGATGGGTTTGGTGGGGTGGGGGAATTAGGGAAACAAATTCTTTATTCATTGTCACTGTACTCTTAAATATTTTCCTTGAGTTTACTGACAAAATCCTCAGGGCTGAAAGTGCTGAAAAGGGAAAGGACATACAAAGCAATATGAACTCTTTCCTTCTGGGCAGCTTAGTCCAAGACAGCTGCCATGGATGTCCATCTGTCCAAGTTACTTGCTAGTACTCAGCAGTGTTTTGGACACATGAGAAAGGTTACTTCTGATATTTTTTTTTTTTTCAAGTTCATGAAAAGTATGGAGGATATTTTAAAGGGTTTTTTTGGGTGTGAATTATGGCCAACATAAGTCAAGGTGCTCCTGGAGGGCTTAGCCAACTGCATTAAAACACAAACCTGAAGAATACTGAAAAACGAATCCTGTGATGACTACAAAGAGTATTACATTCCTTCTGTAATGCAATCGGCCTATGGCCAGTTAGATACTGGATCTGACAGGAGTCGCAGAAGAGTGCTTTCTTTTCCTCACACCTCCATACTTCACACCCTACCAGCCCACTTTAATCTCTGACTCATAAACAGCTTGGAGATGATTACACTTACTCCTCTGACTTGATCTATTTGCAGAAATTAGTGGCAGAATGAGACTTTCAGGCAAATCAGGTGACCTTTTTCCAAGTTAGTTGCTTCTTTGGCCATCACAGTTTCCTCAGAGATACGCCATTTTGGTTGCAGGCCTCCATCTTTCCCTTTTCCTATGGCTGCTGCACATTTATTTCCTCCAGCCCAAGGCACTCTATATTCTTCAGCAGCTCGGACATCAGTTCAACATCTGTTGGTCTGGACACAGAGCAATAAAAAAAAAGATTATTTAGTAACTGGCTCTCCTCATGTAAAAAGTTGTTTATTCAATTCCCAAGGGCCACAACTTCATGTCTGTCTGTTCTTGACAATGAACGATGGATAGATCAATATCTTCATAAAATTAGGATTGTCTGTAACAGGCATGACCCTTCAGTAACTTTTCCTTTGCTTTCCTGACAATCTCTTAATGAGCTTCTGTATGTACTATCTTGTCAAAGCTTGCATTTTTTTTTTACCCAGATGAGTAAATGGAGTGGCAGTATCACTGACCTCTCATGACTGTCCTGTTATCAAATGCTGTGAAAGACTGGACTTACAGCTAGTTTGGGTACATGCCTTGAGGGGTAGCCGCCTTTGGCTGCTCCAGTTTCATATGTCATCACTTTGCCTGGGCTTCGCAGAATCACAGGATGTTTGAGGCTGGAAGGGGCCTCTAGAGGTCATCTGGTCCAACGCCCACTTCTTCTAGTTTGGTTTTATACATCTATGTTGGAAGCATTTACAGCTGAGCTGATCACCGTGCCAACTCTTTACAGTCAATGGAGAGAAAGTGGCAAATTCAAGGTGCAAATTGTTTAATCTATACAAATATCAGTATTCAAGTGGGATGAGTCATGCCCAGAAACATCTGTTGCTCTCCAAAGAGATCCCAGTGCCAAAGCAGATGTCTCTGCTGCAGGCAGATTTAGCCTTGTCTCTCATTTTTTTACTCAGCTTTTAAAGTCTCTTGACACAGCTCTGTACACTCTTTGTGGTTTTCCTCCTTGCTGCTGAACTTGAAAACTTCACCCATGAGGACTGGGTCAAATCTGCATTGTCCTGTCTGAATTAGTTCACATCTTATAAGTGTATTGAAATTCCAATTGAGTGATGAAGGCAGACTTTCCCCGTGCATCTTCACATCCAGTGTGTGCTTACTAGGAGTCCTGAAAGAAATCAAAAGGTCCTCTGCATACTGACTGTACAGATCAAACAGGACAAATACAACATAGTCCAAGAAATCTTTTGGTGGGCAAAGTAGAAATGGAATACTATCACACTTTAGGCGTGTCCTTTCCTACTTACACTCAGGCATACCTTCAGAAAATCACTTGCCTCTTCCAGCTAAGTCACTTTTTTTCTGACTGACGAAGAACAGAGTCCAGTGCTTCTTCCTTTTTCACCACCCTTTAAGTAAGAGCAATCTGTTTCTACTTGTATTTCCTTAAAAGAACTTAATTTGCTAAACACACCGAATGATATCCCCATCCCAGGCATAGCTTGTGCACTTAACCACGTAATTGCTTTCTGGCAGCTTTCTCTAACAATCTGCTCTCTCTTTCCCAAATGTCTTTCTGCATATTTCCTGTGCATGTGAGGAAGTTTTCAGTATTTTTGACGATAGGTGTCCCACAGGGTTGACACCCTTAGACTGGAAGATGCAAGATCCTCTTCCTGCCCCAAGGCAGGCTTTCTCTGACTCCCGCCTACACGGAGAGCAGATGTGATATGAGAGATGGACATCTCAGCTTGTGCAGCACTGAGCCGGGCTACTGCTCGTTTACTCTGGAGACCCACCTTTACTAAAGTGAAGCACTCCTCAGCCTCTCCTTGCTTTTTAATTTTTCTTCTGTTATTACAGTATTAAATTCACAGTGTTTTAGACACAAGAATACAATTTGAGCATTTGGTTAAAATCTAAAGTGACCAAGTTGATCTTTTTTCATAAAAGCTTCTTTGAGTTTCTACTAACATGAAAGAAGTTACATCTGCCATCAGGTATCAGATCACCTTCTGTCTCAGTGTTGAGCTTCCTTATCTTAGTTCCATGATTCTTGGGAGCTGCCACAATTTATTGCCATCTGCTTCTTGGTCAACAACCTCATGGCATTGCTGACTGATTTTCTTGTTCTTTGTTACAGTTTTTCACTATTTTTTTTTTGACATTTCACGTTTTATTTAGCCAGTATTAGGCTGCCTTCTCTCCTTCTCTCCTAGTTTAACTTGCTTAGAAGGCAACTCTTCCTCTTTTTTCACAGCTTCTCCTTGCACTGCTTTGTTCCAGAAGGTAGTAGGACTTTAAGCACATGTGGCTTAATACCACAGGTGCCATTTAGTGAAAGTTTGTTATATTGCTTTTCCCTGAAGTCAGGCCACCTGAACTATTGCCTGGTCATGCTGAAAGTGTTTTCCAAACAAGGTGACATTTGCCAGATGACCAGATGAAAAGTAAAATAAATTAAGAAAGTAGCAAGTAGGTTCAGAACACGAACAAAAAGAAACAGAGCAACCACAAACTTTATTGGCTATCTGAGTTTGGAGTGATTCCCGAAGTCCTCTCCATGTTTTGTTCAGCTAGGAGCTGCTGGGACACGTCTGCGGCTGGTTGGAGCCGGGAGCTGATTCCCCTGACAAGCTGTATTGCCCTGGCACTATCCCCCCTGCTACAACCTGCTGTTTACAGCAAAGTTCTTCCAACACATTTCTCATCATGCTGGCCATTCAGCTGAATATACATCTGGAGACATCCTGTATCCCATGGTCATGACACTTCTGTTTTAAACAGGGTATTAACTTATGACTCCATGGTTTGTGAAACACCTTCTCAGATAGCATTAGCTTGTGATCTGCCATGGTGCTTTGGAGAGTCTGCAGTATCAACTTATCTTAGTATCAACTTATCAATAGACAGTGCACTTACCTAGTGCAAACGCATCCCTTTTGACAACGAGATCATTTAAGAGCTGAATGAAAGCATATAAATTTTTTATATTGCAGGCCTCAACAGCTACTTATTTTATGACCATACCAGTGCTAACAAGAAATATAGCTTAGACAAAGAGTAATTATGATTACTTGGGGATTGCCCCAGCTATAGCTTGCAGGATCCTATTTTTGCTGACAGAAAGAGCACAAGTTTGAAGGGGCTTGTAAGAATTTGGAGGTGATAAAGTGAGGTGCTCTTCCTTAAAAGGATTAGAGAGATTAAAGCAGAATGAAGTCCAATGAAAATACGCAGGCGTTCCAGCCTCAGAAGGAAGTTCATGCATATGTGACCAGGCAGGGCAGGAATGACTTCTCTGCAGACAAGTTAAATACTTGAATGGCTTTTGGGACCTACAGGAGTACAAGTTACTAATGTATTATACCTGATCATAAGAACAACATACAATATACTCTGGAACCCACAACCCTTCTAGGGTTTTTCTGCTGTTTATGACAGAAAACAAGGCATATCAAAATTGTTAGGATGCATCCTGACAAATGATAGCAAAGCCAGCCAGCTTAAACCCTTTCCCTGAAACCTTGCAGAACTAAACATTTGCTCCCCTGAAGCCTTTAACTCTCAGAACTTCTCCGCCCATAAGTATGCTAAGACTCTGTATGAGCAAGAGAATTTTTATTATATAAAAATAATCACAGTCAGGAACTTGCACAAAAAATAGCTGGAAAAAAATAGAGATAAACTTTGACAGAAGCTCATCCACATCCAACTCCTTTTCTGTGATTTCCAGATGGCATCCATATTATCACTTGTTATGGAAGTCATGTTGATGGTGTCCTAAATGTGTCTGTCAATCGTCTTGCTGCGCTTGATGCTGATGTGGGCTTGCCCTAGATAGAATTCTTGATGTTGTGAGAAGATCCTTCCCTGAGGATTTCCTAGGAGCATTTACTCTGGAATAAGTCAATCTTTTTATGAGTCAGCCTGGTGTTTTTCTGTGTGCCCTCACCAGAAACTATAAGGTCTGCACTGAAAGCATGTATTTCTGGGACGTTCTATATTTATTAGACACTCATTGCTTGTTGCCTATGCAGATAAGTAAAACTATTTTCTTCCTGTAGTATTTCTCTATGCATTCAGGTATTTTGGAATGAATGTAGCAATACACTTTGATTTCTTTTATTGAAGAACAGATTTCTTTTGCACTGAGTAATATTTTTAACAGATCAGGGCATTCATAATAATTAAGATAATCCAAAGAAATCCAGCTACTCACTATAGTTTCCTTCTTCATGGCTATTAGTGCAGAAATAATACTGCAGCTAGAGTGATAGCTAGAATTCTGGAAAAGTTGTCAGTGGCAGCTGCCATGCTCTGTGAGTACAGCTTGCATCCAAGCTGCTAAGTTCTACCAGTACCTAAGCTGCTGTGCAGAGCTCACTGCCTTAATCCATATGGAGACAGTCTGTAAATGGAAGGGCATCATCGACTCACATGTGTCAGCTCTATGAAGAAGCACTTCAGTGTTGTATTGCCGGGCTCCTTATAGCGCTGTGCTCCTTTTTGCAGCTGGACTGTGGTCTAGAAACATCTGCATAAGCTAGGTGTAGAAATCTCTTTGAACCTGACAGGTTCAGGTTATTATTATCTCTTGGCTTCAGAGTCATGAGAAAGTGTTTATGTTGGCTCTGGACTTTGATCCCAAAAGCAGTGTAGCTACATTCCTACTGTCTAGTACCCAAGAGAGTAAGGCATGCACGAAGCCAGCCTGTATGTCTCTGCACCTGCAGTGCTCTTCTATATAAGACCAGTAGAAAGTGGCAAGCAGACTATATTCTTTCCAGCCATTCCTGGTGGCCTGCTTAGCTGCTCCATACAGAGCTCAGGATATTCTTTGGGGCCTGCTTGTCCCTTTACCTCTTTACCATGCATTCATGAAGCTTTGGTCTTCTTTCTTCCGCTGCTTCCTGTTAAGCTGTTTTGCTGTTGCTGTTATTCTCCCCACTTTATAAGTAGTTCTCTCATGTTTTTGCATGTTTTGCTTTCCACAGCTGCTGTTATGAAACAGAAGCAGCTCTTCAGTTACAGCTGAAACATGGAGTGTTTCCATCTTTTACTGGTGGGCTACTGGAGAGGTGTATATGGGCCCTCCCCATTTAAATGAGCTTCCAGTTACATGCTAGTGTCATGACCATGTTCACCAGCCAATAGGGCATGTACATTTGCCTATAATTGTTAGATTTTACAGAAATGTCTTTTTGCAGCACACTCTGGAGAGTTTCATGGCATTTTATGTATCTGGAAGTAGAACTCTGTGAACGAACAGTGTATTCGCACAGAAAAATTTTACTTAATCATTCATCATTTTGATTATACTCAGAACCAGTCCAAACATGCCCAAGATTTTAAACAAAACATCATTGTTATTTTGCATTAAAATTGCTACCTAGACCCTAAAGACCTCAAGGAACACGTGCTGTAGCAAGTTATAATAAGAACCTTCATTTTCTGTTTTTAAAATAGGTTTTCAATGCTGTATAGTTGCTATTTAATTCTGATGTAGAAATAAACCTGAGCAGTTCTTTCACGGAAGGGTTCTCCCTGAGTCAGTGCTTGCTCTGCTTCCAACAGCACTGAAACAGTGCTGCCAGATTTCTGTCATGGAAAGTCTGGAAGTGGACAACGGTGATTTTTTGTTCTAATGTGTAATTTGCTTGAACTGGGCCACCTTCTAATAGTAATTTTAAGGATATTAAAAGCTCTCTATTTTACCAGACATTTTACCAGTTTCCCTCATTAAACTCACATTCTTCGATTCAATTTTCATTACTGATGTGGCCTACAGGAATTTTCAGGACCTGGCTTTCTTCTGTGTTTTGGCAAAAGGCCATCACATTCTTCAGATGAAGCTGATCCCTTGCTGAGGCCAGCTTGGCTCCCAGTATTTCCTTCAGCAGCAAGACTTGCTTTATGCCATGGGAAATCCTCTGAGTGTAGAGGTGTTGGGTGAGGATGACAGCCTCCCTAACAACAAAGGTGCCTGGTGTTTTTCACTTGGGAATGACCTGCCCAAAAAACCCCACTATTATCCATTCCCAAATCCTCACTCCTTGATTGTGTCTTTTTGGGAATGCTGTGTGAGGTCATGGTGGGTAAACTGTGGTTAGTCCCATAACTCTCATGGGAAATCATATAAGTAACTTGGTAAACATTCCCTGCCTCCCCTTCCCAAATTTAAACACTTGTGGTATCTCAAATATAGGTCAGCTGGATGAAGATTCCTAGTTCCAAGATCACCTGGATAAAAGGGATAGTAAAACCTTCATAATTTATATGATTCATGCTTGCTGAGCAAGTCCAAAGGGATGTATTTGCTAAGCTCAGCAAAATGTGTAAGCCAGCTATATTGTAAGGCATGAAGCAACTGCTAATTTGTCTGTAAAACTGAAGTCATGATCTAATGCAGACACTTCTTTTTCTATAGTGATGTGCTACCTGCACAAATTGTGGGATTAAATTGCATGCAGGCACAGATCTCATCCCCACTAATGCAAAAGGTTTGTGCGGTATATAAGTGTGTGATTTGCTGCAGATTAGTTGATTTTAAAATGAAAAATCATGAAGGCTTCTTGTCTTCAGCACAGTTCTCTGTACTAAAAAGAATGTACAGAGTTCTGCTTTCTTGAACATACAGAGAATCAGAAAAATTGACACAGTTTTCATCACCAAGCTCCTTCTCACCAAGCACCCCACAAATTCCTCTTTTCAGGATCATACTGCTATATTTGTTTAGACTGCTCTGAGGTCTGCCTACTTCTTTCACCATCTGGACTATCTCTCATCCTTCCAGATGCCACTGGATCAAAACAGTTCTTAGAAAGCCCATGGTAGTTCCTGAGAAACTTCTGAGCAGCTGTTATTTTTCTTTCTTTTAGGCAGAGATATTACCAGTGTTTCAGGTAAGAAGGCTGCCTTAATCTCTGCTGCCGGCTCAGACAAATTAACTTGCAGATTTCTTGCAACTCTTTCAAATGAAGAATAAAGGTTACTTCAAACTATTTCAACTTGGTTTAATCTATCTTGTAATCATATCAAATTGCCAGTGATCTCATAAACATTTTTTTCCCCACAATTCAGCCTATTATATAGCAATTATGTCATTTGCTGTATGTTCATTAGAAATTTTCCACTCAAGGACAAGCCCAAATTAATTTCTCGTAGTTCATTTATTCTTAAATTTCATCCTTACAACGTGTCTTTCATTCTATCCCTAGACACCAGATTAAATCCCCACCGCCACTACCACCGGAGCCCCAGCTGCAGCTCCATTACTCAGCCGAATAAAATGAAATCCCCTTAACACCACTTATGTTGTCGCAGCTTGGATTGGGAAACCTCTCCAGTGCAATAGACAAGACATTGCTCATTCCAGCATGGCACCTGAAATGAGTTCAGGTTTGATGATTACCAGATTTGCTGATCCAGGAGCTAGGAACAGATTAACCCAAGCGTAATGTCTGAAGATAACTGAAAACCATATAGGCTTTTCCAGGGAAATATGAAGAGGTGTTTTCCAAACAGCACCCCTTTGAAGCTTCTGAGGACCATTCAAATCAGTGGGAGCCTGGTAGTATTGTGTTCCCCTTAGCATGGCTGCAGATGACTGCAGGAGGTAGAAGGCAGTAGCAAATTGAGCACGGGTGACTGAGGTGTGTTTGGGTGCCAGAACCAATGGTGCTCACTTGTTTCAAATAGGACAGGGAGCGCTCACTAGTACTACAATATCAAATCCCAGCCCTCTTATCGTTTGTCTTCACTTGTATTCGATTATTCTTAAATGCAGAGCATGCAGGTCCAAGAGCAAACACGTGCTTTTCATTTGACTGGTACAACATGTGAGAAACAGCGGTTAAGCACATGATATCAGTGTGACCGCTGACATGAACGGTTAGGATCACAGAGCTATGCAATCTACAGTAGTTGAGGATCTCTCTGGAGATCTTTTCTTCCCAGGTGAATGACTGGACATTTTCTACCATGATGCCACTGTGCTGCAGTTGTAGCAGTGAAAGTAAAACTTCTGGTCATGTGAAAAAAGTTTAGTAAACACAGAGTAGTGCTAGAAGATAGGAAGAGGTCCATGACCAGTGGTGGACAGAGACTACAATGGGTACAGAATCACAGGGTAGCTGAGGTCAGAAGACACCTCTGGAGGTCATCTGGTCCAACTCCCCTGCTCAAGCAGGGCCACCTAGAGCCGGTTACCCAGGACTATGTTTAAACGGCTTCTGAATATCTCCAAGGATGGAGACTCCACAACCTCCCTGGGCAGCCTGTGCCAGTGCTCGGTCACCATCACAGTAAAAAAGTGTTTCCTGATGCTCAGAAGGAACCTCTTCTGTTTCAGTTTGTGCCTGTTGTTCTGGTCCTGGGCACCACTGAGTAGAGCCTGGCTCCATCTACTTTACTCCCTCCATCAGGTACTTACATACATTGATAAGATCCCCCTGAGTCTTCTCTTCTAAACAGTCCCAGCTCTCTCAGCCTTCCCTCATAGGAGAGATGCTCCAATCCCTTAATCATCTTTGTGGAACTTCATTGGACTCTCTCCAGTATGTCCATGTCTCTCATATTGAGGACCCCAGCACTGGACTCAGCACTCCAGGTGCGGCCCCACCAGTGCTGAGTAGAGGGGAAGGATCACCTCCCTCAACTTGCTGGCAACACTCCTCCTAATGCAGCCCAGGACACCCATTAACCTCCTTCATGGCAAGGGCACATTGGTGGTTCATGTTCAACTTGGTGTGCACCAGGACTCCCAGGTTCTTTTCTGCAAAGCTGCTTTCCAGCTGAGTTACCCCCAGCACATGCTGGTGCATGAGGTTGTTCTCTCCCAACTACAGGACTTTGCACTTGTTGAGTTTCATGAGGTTCCTGTCAGCCCATTACTACAGCCTGTCGAGGATAGTAGCACGACCTCTGGATAGTAGCAGGACCCCATAGGATATCAGCCATTGCTCCCTGTTTTGTGACATCAGCAAACTTGCTGAGGGTACACTTCCCCATCATCCAGATCAGTAATGAAGATGTCAAACAGGACTGGACTCAGTATTGATCCCTGGGGTACACCGCTACTCACTGGTCTCCAACTAGACTTTCTGCTGCTGATGACTGCCCTTTGGGCCCCGGCTGTTCAGCTAGTTTTCAACCCACCTCACTGTCTGCTCGTCCAGCCCATACTTCAAAAGTTTTTCTATGGGGATCTTATGGGAGACAGTCTCCAAAGTCCTGCTGAAGTCCTGGTAGACAATATCCACTGCTCTCCTCTCATCTACCAAGCCAATACATTACTTAAACTTTTGACCAAGAGATTTTGAAAGTTAGATGCTCCACTATTTCATAGATTAAAGAGCTTTACAGTGAAAGCTTATATGGCCCGGGTCACTTTGTAAACAAGAGAAATCTGCATTTTAATCTGAGAAGATTTAGATGGTCTCAAAAGCCCAGATATAAGGTATTTCTTTATGAGGGAAGAAAGGTGTTTTCAAATTCTTGTTTCTCTACAGATAAAGTGATTGCACATATGTGCAGCTGACAAAAACCAAGCAACCATATCACTACACAAGTTGTAACATTTCTGCATGTAAGACCAGAATAACAACACGCTCCCAGAAGTATCTGTCATGGGTGGAAACTTCAGCCAGTGTGTTTACAATGAAAATAAAAATGAAGGCAGTTCTAGAAGAGCAAAATATTTTTAGTTGGAAAGGGTACAATAAAAGAAGAAAGCATCTACATTTTTTAGCAAAACAAAAAGCAGCATACAGCAAAACTGCCTAAGAAAGTTTGAAGGCTTTAACAGGTGGGAAAAGTGAAGAAAGCAGAACCAGAATATATATGGCTGTGACAGGCTCCACAAACTAAAGCACTCGCTAGCATTCGTAAAGGTCAAGCGCAGTTCCAACAGAGGACTGAAAGAACAGTTCCTCAGCCTAATCCACAAACAGGTAAGTGTCCTGGGTTGAGCAACACAGGACTAACTTTTCTTCTAATGCTGG
>KZ507439.1:52598-80297 GCA_002844005.1 Limosa lapponica baueri
CCCAGCTGAAACCAAATACCAAGCCTTGCTACGGTAAACTGGCAAAATGAAAATAGAAATGAGGCTTATCATGGTGGAAAGAAAAAAAAAAAAAAGATTTGTAGCATTAAAGCTTTTTTATGACTGAGGCAGCACAGATGTTATACATTTGTCCCAGCCCATGTATCCTGTTTTGAAAACCAGCCCCAGATTTCTGATTCAGCAGCCACGGCTGGTGTACTGTCATTGCCTGGGGGCTTTAGGGTACGTAGTTCTTCCCTCACTTCTTGATGCCTCTAAGGCAATGGATCAGTGAACTGACCTGGGTTAAAACTCCTGGCAAAACAGAAACAAGCCTATTTTTCACCTGGATCAATGCCCTGATGTGGTTCACTGTGTTTTGCTCCACAAACAGCACAGCAGAGGGTGTGGTGTGAGGGGAAATGGACTTGTACGGGGCAGCCGGGAAGCAGGAAACCTTTCAGACAGCGCTGTCGCTAAAGCCTATGTTTCATGGTACTCAGCGTGTCATAAGGCAGCGGCTAAGATCTGGAATCCTTCTCACTGCAAAAATACTTCTTTTTTTCTTCTGGTGGGGTGCTGAAATGGGTGGCTGTCACGAAGGGCACAGGTGATACATGCATACTCCTCTCATGCTGCAAAGCCTGGAACTTCCCCTCTGAACAGCGATTGAAGCAATAGCATAGGTATGCTTAAATATATAGGAGTTAAATGATAATCACAGTTACATTCTATAAAGAACACTTGAAACTTTACTATCTCATGATTTTGTTTAAATGCCATTCACAGTATTCCAACTATTAATTACTACCCTACATACCATTGCAATGTCTACTGACTGAGTAGACCTTCAGTTAACATCCAGCATGACAAATTATGGCTCAAAACATTGTTTGGCTCAGCCCACTAAAAAGACTGCTGCTAATCTAAAGCAGGAAACACATACAATGTCAGAGGAGATGTAGGAACACCAGTAAAGTTTTATAGACTTCTCCTTGGAATGTTTAGTAAGTTAAGGCTTTATAAAAAGGCTCTGGAGCAGAGCCCCCCTGAGTTCATGCTGAGCATCCTGCCCGCAGGTGCACTGAGGCCATCACTTCCTTGCAGTTCTGCATCTGAACCTTAAGGTAAGATTTAGCCTACCTGGGTAAAAACATAGTAGTGTTTCTTAATACACTATAACTTATAAGAATTTCAATGTTATTTTATTATTATTAGGATTATGAAATTGTACTACTATATTTTTGCATAATTCTTCACATTATGTTGGTACATTAAATATATTCCAACTTAAAAAGGACATTTTTGAGGCCTTTTTTCTGCCACTCCTCCTGATCTATTGGCTACTCCTTTCATTGTGCCAATATAAATGCTTTTATGGAGAAAAGGAATAATAAAATTTTGGCCAGACGGGTTACAGTCCTATATTCGTTGATGAGATCAAGCAAGACAAAGCCTAAAAACGAAGGATATGACAACTGCAGCAAAGCAGGGACTGTTACAGGAATCAGTCAATAATAACATTTCCCATTGATTTGATTAGTTTCTTTCTAGAGGGAAGTTCATGGCCAGGCTGCTGTCCTTGCTGCCCCATAAAGCCATACGGAGGCACAAAGGCATTTTAAGCTGTTCAGCAGTGTGATGGCAAACATTTGACATGGAGCTCAGACAAAACTGGTATCTTCCACCACTCCTGACATGCACACTTGTGTATTGTGTGCTGAATGTCCACTAACGGCGGTTTGCCCAGCTGTGCAGAAGCAGAGGTTCAGTCAGGGAGGAACACACCTGCTGGGTGGCAGCTGAACCTGTTGGTGCAGGGTGGTCTTGGCAAGACGCTGAAATGCAGCCTCTTAAATCATAGGTACAAAACCAGTATGACTGAAAAGGGTCACAGGATGGCTGGTGTGACGTGAGGCACAGAGCCCTTGGGAAAACCCCTGTGTGAACTCCTGAATTTGTTTTAGGTCCCTTCGGGAACAGAAGCAGCTGCAGCACTGCTGACAAATGATGGCTATTACTGTTGCCAGTGATTTTTACTGTTGCTTTTTAAAGTTTGACTTGTGGGGAAGCTCAAGTAGAAAACAGCATCCCCAGTTTGTTCTCTCAGTGGTGGAGAAGAGAAAGGGGAGACAAGGATAGCACTTAACGTCCCTTACTAACAAACAAAAAGCAGCAGTCTGTGTTAACTGTGAGAAGACTGAAAGGTAATGCACTTTGTTCAGTCCAGAGCATTGTAACTTGGCTTGAATTTTCATTTTCTTGTGGCTGAGTTTATAGGTAGAATTTGAGGACTAGGAGAGGCTTCAGTGTTAGCTGTGCATCATGTTAGGAGATGGTGGTATATGACTTTGTAGGGCTGGGGGGAGAACAGAGCAGGCTCAGCCCCTCTCTCCCCCCAGATATAATTTAGAGTTGGCTGAATAATGGGTATTGGGATGCCGTGTTCCACTCACAATAAATAATGTTTGAAACAAAGTTGAACTACGTAGAAGTGAAATAAGAGTAAAGTACTAATAGTTGACTGGACTGGTAGGATGAGATAAAATTCTGTGTTACTCTAATACTGACAAAAGCCCTAATGGTATATTCTCGCATATGCAATCAAACCAAAAGCTAATCCTTTTTACTGTGAAGAACGTGTTACCTATTAGGGGACCTGTATTTGGAAGTCATTTCCTTGGTTGAGACAGTAGAGCCCTGCATATTGCTACATTCAAACTGAACAGGGTTACATATCCAAAGGTATGTTACAGGAACACTGAAGCTGTCATCTGGGAAAGATGACAACACTGGATACTCTCTCCTGGATTTAATCGGAGTACTGAAATGTGCTGTGAGAAATATTCACCACTATTGATACCCAAAGGCCTGTGAAATCATAGAATCACAGAACAGAAGGAATTAGAAAGGACCTTTGGAGATCACCTAGTCCAACCCCTGTGCCAAAGCAGGTTCACCAAAGTAAGCTGGACAGGAATGCTTCCAGGCGAGTTTTGAAGATCTCCAGAGAAGGAGACTCCACAACCTCTCTGGGCAGCCTGCTCCAGTGCTCTGCCACCCTCACAATAAAGTTTTTCCTTGTGTTGAGATGGAATTTCCTGTGTTCCAGCTCGTGCCTGTCACCCCTTGTCTTGTCACTTGGGCACCACTGGGAAGGGTCTGGCCCCAACCTCTTGACACCTGCCCTGTAGATATTTATAAGCACTGATGAGATCCCCTCTCAGTCTTCTCTTCTCCAGGCTAAACAGATCCAGGTCTTTCAGCCTTTCCTCATAAGAGAGATGTTCCAGTCCATTGGTCATCTTTGTAGCCATCCACTGGACTCTTTCCAGTAGTTCCCTGTCCTTCTTTAACTGGGGAGCCCAGAATGGGACACAGCACTCCAGATGAGGCCTCACCAGGGCAGAGTAGAGGGGAAGGATGACCTCCCTTGACTTACGGGCCACACTCTTTTTAATGCACTCCAGGATACTGTTGGCCTTCTTGGCTACAAGGGCACATGGCTGGCTGGCAGCCAATAATACTGTAATTCTAAGGAATGGCTCCTGATCTTTCTGTCATGCCAGGTATTGTGTCTTGGTCTGCGGAAATGAACTCTGCAAGGCAGAGCCAGCCCCAAGGCCTTATCTGGACGGCTAATCACTCGTCCCGGGTGAGCATGCCTTTATGGGGGCGTTTCCGAAGACAACTGGCATTTCCGTGACAGGAAGCCGCTACAGAAGCGGGGCTGTAGAGCCAGCGCCCTCCCGGTGCCGCCCGGCCCCCCACGGCCCCAACCGCCACCGAACGGGCAGCCATCCACCGCCCCTCCCGCCCCGCGCACGCGCACCCCGCCCGCCCCCCGCATTTGCTGTCGCTGCGGCCATGGCGGCGCCGCTGGCCTCGCCCGGCCACCGCAGCCGGTTCGAGCAGGAGCAGGAACAGGCCGTCCGCGCCTTGGTGCGCAGCGTGACCGGCATGCCTGAGGAGGAGCTGGGCGGCGGCAGGTTCCAGGCGGCGCTGAATTTCGCTTGGTCCAACTTCAGGTCAGCGCCCGCCCCCGGGGAGAAGCTCGGCGGCTGCGGCCGTGCCCCTCAGCAGCGGGGCTGGGGGCGAGCGAACGAGCGGGCCCCTCCGCCCCGCTCCCGCCGGGGCCCACCGGCGCCGCCGAGGGAAGGAGCGCCCGGCAGGGCCGGCGCCCGGCCCGGGCCCGGCCCCCTCCTCTGGGCAGAGGGAGTGGGTTGCGACCCGCTGACCCCTGCTCGCCTGCAGACAAGGAGGGGGCCTTCTGTTTGCTGGAGTCTGGTGGAGGGCCGTGTCCTGCCGTGCAGGGTGCCTGGGGTAGCACTGGGGGCCGTTTGCGAGTCCCTGTCAGAGGGCCGGTGGGTGTCACTCCATCACTTTTAAACCTCGGTCCTTCAGGGCTTTTCTCCTGATCAATAAAAAGGTACCTTGCAACACCTTCATTTAGCCATCCATAATTCTGTTTGTTGGAGGGAAGTAAATAAATAATCAGTACACGTAACGAGCAAATAGAGCTCCACCAAATCAAGATAAAGCTTCTGGCCAAGAATACTCTGCTGCTTGTATGAAAGGTTATAAATCTGCAGCAGATAGTGTGTTTGTTATTTCAACTTGTCATTAACATGGTCTTTATTAACTTATAGTACATATTATTTGTATCCCTCTAATTCTGTTATGCTGCTATCTAAAATTCCTTACTAAAGTTTTACATACTGCTCTTTCAGTTATGACAGTTGTCCTTTCAGTGTCTGCTGCCAGTTTTTACATCATCTATTTCCAGTTTCCCATACTGTCACTAACTGCTGTCTCTTCTGAGTGTTATATACTTGCTTAACTTCATGCAGCAAGTACCTAATCCATTTAAAATCAATACTACTTACTTCTTAAATTACATTTAAATCAGTTTTTTGGGGTGAGAAATAGCATAAATGCATTGCATCGTCAGGCTGTGAATCCCAACTATTAATAGGCTCAAATAAGACTATTGTAATAACCAAATAGCCATTGGTCAACAGCAAAGGTTAGTCTGAGGTGTGGGAGAGCTGGGTATGACCTGAAGCCGGTGTTTCGACATGTGTAACTGCTGAATTTTGAGGAGGCTAGTTGTATTCATGGGGAATGTAGGAGTATCTTATTGTAACTTCTGTCGCTCTGTTCTTTATATTTGCCAGAAATATTTTGTGTAATGCATCATAAGACTGTGTTTATTGGTTTTGTAACTGCATCAGAGTAGTTGCTTGTAGTAGCCGTTATTCTGAGTCTGTGGGTTGGAAATGGTAGCAGGGTTTCTTGAGCCGTGTAAATGCGCCCTGTCTTCCACCTCCTCTTGTGACATCTCTCCTGTTTCGGTCATCAGCATGTAGCTGTGTGCTCTTTTAGATTGGGGAATTGTTGGCTTGGGTTTGGTTTTGGCTTTGTTTTTTTGTTTGTTTGTTTTAAAACAACATGGCAGGAAAACAGAGATAATGATGCCGAGTTGACAACATGTTTTGACAGGGAGGGCTTGGAAGAGGAAGGTTTTTATGCCAGAATTGTCTAAGAAGTGTGCATGGAACTTCAACCTGAGATTGACTAATGTCATATTTCCAAACCGTGAGACCTAAAGTTGTAGCAGAAGCTCTCTTTAGCTTCAAGTTTGTGCAGTTTGTGGTTTGTGTTGTTAGATTTGATGCTGTTTCTATGCTGTAGCTTTCAGATTAATTTCTTTTTCGCTATGCAGCGCTCTAGTGCTATTCATGATGTGCCCAGCTTGCCTAAAACAATTGATACTGGTTTTGCTTGTGTTGGTTAAGGTCATTAATTAAAGCTTTAATTTCTAAATCTTCCAGTTCTTGTACTTACTACCATTTTCCATTTGAAGTAATGATTTCCTGTGTGAGCTGATATGCTGTAACAGATGAGATAAGCTATATTTTCTTAACCTAAATGTCAGCTACCTAGTTAATGTTACATTTTATCATGCTTTTATTCCAAAGTCTTACACGCAGCTGAAATCAGACTAATTGGTCTGTAGTTAACAAAACAATTTTTTCTTTTCTTTAATATAGGCAGGCCTTCATCCTCCAGTGAAACTTATTAAAAATCCTTGCTACTTGCCTTATAGTTTCGTTTTTTAGTTCATTACTTTGATGTTGAGGTGACTTTAGATTGTCTTTCCAAATTCAGTCTATTTAGATTAAATTTTGCTCCTGATTCAGATCCAACAGTTTTCATTTCTGTCTGTGGTCATGGGAGATTTACTCCTGTGTTCTGCACAGTTGTTGCTGGAAGGTGCGTCAAAATACTAGGTTGGCTTTGAGGGCCTACGTGTAGAGTATCTTGACCTTGTGATCACTGCTGTCATATCCCGTTCCCTGTTTTTTCTGTCTATGTAACTGAAGAACCTTATTCTAATTTCTTCTGCAAAATTCGTCTTTACCTTTCACAAGTTCTTATTTTGTCCCCATACATGCTACCTTTGGTGGTATACCTTTCTTTATTTTGATTAAGCTCTCTTTTCTTTTAAGCACTCTCCTTTGCTATTATAAAGGAGCTTCATTTGGGTTTAGAGGCCTTCCTGTGTGGGTGTCTATTTTGCCTGTGCCAGTGATGCAAGTGCCAGATAATTTTTGTGCATTCGACACAGATGCCTTTGACATGCCTTTGACAATATAGTTCTTGATCTCCTTGCTCCATTTGGCTTAACTGACAGCATACGTTAATTGCGTAGTTTGCTGATATAGTAGTAATTTTCCATTCAGCTTAAAGTGCTAGTTAAATGTAACCTGCATTTTTCCATGTTTAAGGTCGATTGTAGTTAATCCTTATTGAGCTAAGAGACACTGAGATTAAATTTTGTGGGTGTTTAATGCTTTTGCTGAATTAAGCATGCATTATTAAACTAATAATGTTGTCCTCATATATGTAAATCAGCTTTATTTTCTTCCTTACTTAAGCTTCCTTTTAAAACATATTCTAATACAGATTTCTTACACAGATTTCACCGTTTTCTTGATGTGAACAGTCACAAAGTAGAGAGGACGATAGAAGGGTAAGTTTTACACTTATAGATTAATAATGGATTAGTTAACTTTTTTGAAGCATTTTTGATACTATTTTTGTTATTAGAATACATGAAAAATTGATAGTTCATTCTGACCTTGGAAAAGCAGCAAGCTGGAAAAGACTAACAGAAAAATTTCTGAACTCACCACTCCCAAGTATTGAAGAAACAAAGGTATGTATGTTGTGATTTCCATGTTCTTTTTTCCCCTACACTTACGTTTGTGCTAACAATGGGGACTTCAGTTCCAATGTTGTGTTGGGCATATCAGATGACTTAGCAGTGGGCTTGCAGTTGCTGTTCAGGTCATGGATTTTCAGGGGTATATTCTTTAATTTCCCCATTTATTTTAGAAATGTGTTTATTGTCCTGTCAGGGTTTGAGCATGTGCAGTGTTGTGACTTAAAGGACATCTCATTGCAGAGCAGATATTTTATGGTCATTTATTGTACAAATCTTGTAGCTAGAATCTAAATGTATCTAGATTCCTATCAGTTCTAAAACAATGCCTAACTGAGCAGTTTTTATTCCTTGCCCAATTTTTTTCATGTTGAGTAATGAATCTGGACGTTTTGGTTTTAATATTTCCAAATCTTAAATTTTAGTGATTTTGGCAAAGTGTTTTGGCAAACTTCATTTTGGCCTCTGGAATAATTAACCATACGAATAAGAGAACTAGGACTTGGTTTCCTGCAGGCCCATTACCTGTGTCCTTCTGCCTCATTGATGTTAATGTAGCCACCTGTTATCCCTTGTTCCTCTGGAGACTTCTTACTTTCATAGTACTTCGGAGTTCCTCTTACCTCTTTTCCATATTCTTAGATTATCAGCTCAGTAAGAGGCATCTTATGCTGTGGCTACTTTTGAAGTATTTGTATATTGATTGGCTAATTAGGAGGCAAAAGAGAACAAATAACATTCAATATCATGTTGCAGATGTTCTTTTTGTAGTTCAGGACTGTGTGATGGGAACTAATGTGAAGCATTCCTGCAGATAATAAACTGAGTTTGTTCCTAACCAAAATCTTTTAGAGTATTCATTGACTTGCTTTTTTTTTTTCAATATGTTTTAAAGACAGATACACACTATTCCATACTGTCTCTTCTGTTGTGTTTGTCTGATTCTCCGTCCAACACCACCTATGTGGAAAAACCAAGAGAAAAAGAAGTGGGTAAGTTTACAAGATGTTTATGTTTGCTAATAAAAGATACAATCCACTAATGCAATTTGATAAGGACATTTTTCCTCTGCATTTTATTATCTCCTTCACTTCAAGGTGCTTTATTGATTGTCTTTTTATGATTTATTCATTTAAAACAGCCTACGAATCTTTCCCACTCCCATTTATGTTGCATTGCCTAATTAAGTTTTCCAGCCACCAAAGTACCTTGGGAACTATTTTTGACTTGTACCGCTCTCACTTGCTAACATTCTCCACCTGTTCAGCAGTGCTTACATGCTCAGGGACAGGCAGCGGGTTTCTGTCCTCAGCCTCTGTGTTGTACCTCAGTAGGAGATCTGCTGAAACAGCTTTGGTGACGTAAATTCCTATGTTCCCTATGTAGTTAAGGAAAGGTTTTCAGGAGGGGATCCCAGCTGCCTGCTTCCTAAAGTGGGACTATTTCACTCAGTGCCTGAAAATGAGGCTTGTGCTAAAGTTTGAGTGGATACCATCCCCCATTTGTTTACAGTGTTGTATCATAGACTGAAAGAAGAATATTTCAGACTAACCTAAAGAAAATCTTGCATCTTAAGATTCCTTTTTGAATGATCTCTGCACATTCCCTCGGCGGTGTTTTGAATGCACTTTCAGCCCATTCCAGGAATGTGAATATGAAGAGGTTATCTCAAACAACACTAATTACAGTTGAGTAAGCTTCATGTTTAAGATATAATATATTGTAAGTGTGATTGTTATTTTTAAAGTATTACACATCATACCATGGATATGTGGTGTCTTTTTCGGAGAGTGAGACAGTTCTTGCTTTGTGTTGTTTACGGTCCAGGATCCTTGTGCATATGTAAATTATACATTTATAATGTTTCCACCAAGCTAAATGGAACTAGTCGCAATAAGTGATATGTTGCATCCTTGCATGTTTTTCCAAAATTGAAGTGTAGGGAAGTGTAACATAGTACAGATAAATGTGCTCATGGCACACTATGTTGCATATTTTGAATGTACAAGCAACAAAATTGAGAATTAATAAAGGCGGAATGTACATGGTTGATAGGTCACAATTTACATGTCTGAAAGCGTATAACCTTGTTAGAGGAACCTTAGGTGGAAGGGAATGCCTTTTGTTTTAGATTTAGAGTAACAATGTAATTTTAGCTTTGAAAATATTTTTAGAGGAAAAGGAAGTCAGGATTGCATGATACTTACTATTTTTATGTTTCTGTTTCTCTTAGAAAAGGAAGAAGAATTTGATTGGGGGAAGTATTTGATGGAAGGAGAAGAAATTTACTTTGGCCCAGGAGTAGATACACCAGTAAGTAATTTCTTAAGGTAAAAAACTAACTATTAAGTGTTTTGAAATATGTTGGAGACCAGATTTGTGTGCTTTGTATGATTCTCACAGGGTTACCCAATACGTCACTTCTTACTTAATACCATGAAATACACACAGACCCAAGCAGAGTAACAGTAATACAAATGCTTTTGTTCTTCACTGTGTTTTGAGTTAATCCTGCAACTGAACTGGATCCTTCTGCTGACCCCTGACTGCTCCTAATCAGAACTTTTGTAGTTCTGTGATCTTCTCCAATTCTCTCATTTGTCTTGGTTATTAATGTTATGTATGATTTAAACCAGTGTCTGGCAGACAGTTACATTAGTTCTAGTGTCCTGAATTTACTTTACAGTGGCAGAAAAAAGAAAAGAGTTTATGTTCCTCTTCTCAGATCAATAGGAAATGAATATAGATCTGTGTATTATCTCGTACTGAAATGTACTGGGTTTTGTTGCATTTAATAGGATTGGTCTGGAGAAAGTGAAGAGGAGGAAGACACTCAGCCTTTAAGCAGGGAGGACTCGGGTATTCAAGTGGACAGGACACCTTTAGAAGATCAAGATCCAAATAAGAAAACAGTACCTAATGTTTCTTGGAAAGGTTAGAATAAACTATATTTCTTCTGGTATGGTCATACATACTCAAATTTATCAAGCTTATTTGGCTTAATTTATCACTCTTTATTGAGGTGTTATGTTTTAGACTTAAAATTGTAGTTTTAAGGTGCAGCCTGTTGTTCACTACTGCCTGTTTTATTTTTAACAGTAAAGAAGCAATATGGAAGGTTTGATGTGATTTCTGTTGATGGTAATGGAGAAGACTTCTGTTTATTTCTGTAGAAACAGACATGGATGTTCCATTATAGATATGAAAATTTATGCAATAAATGTAGCATGTAGTTGTATGGAGATAATGTAAATTTTTATCATTAAGTATCAGAGTGCAGAAACAAAATTTGGTAGATGACAAACATTTGACTCAGTTATGGGTATGAAGCATTTTTGAAAAAAAATAAAATATTTTAATGTAATTGAAACACTAGTGGCTTATTCTGGAATAGATTCAGGGAGTATTAACTCTAGCTGTATATTTTTCCATAGAATATTTTAGGATACAGGCTGCATAAGACTGCATAATATTCATATGTTCTATAAGCAGTAGCTATCTAACTGGGATTAGGTAAAGCTTTCACATTTAAGAAAAAACATTCTTTGGTAATGTACTAAATGCATAGTTAAAAGGAACACAGTGACAAAGTTGCTGGTATTTGGCAGTTTATTTTTTTAAGTCAGCTTGGTTTTGTGTATATAATTTGAGAATTGCCTGAAACAGAAGTGCTTTTACCAAGGAAGAATTGGAAGCTGCATAAATCTTCAAATGTACTGTTTAGGACTTTTGCAACTTTTAGGAGATGAGGCATTTCTCTGTAAATGAATTTGTGCATGATGGTAGCGTACATGAGAGCAGTAAAGTGCAAATAGTTGGAAGTTGTAACTTACTTGAAAAGATCTGATTGTGCAGCTGAGCGGATAGGCTTATTTATAACTTTTTTCCCTGCTCTATAAGCATTTCCTCAATAAGTGAAAATACCTCACTTACTGTCACGTGTTTTCACAGTGGGTGAACCTGATGCCCGCAGCTGGCTGGAGCAGCATGTAGTTCCTCAGTACTGGACAGGAAGAGCTCCTCGCTTTTCACATAGTTTGCACTTGCATTCCAACCTAGCTGCAGTCTGGTAAGAAAGCAGTATCACTTACATATTTCTTACTGGCATGTAATGAAAAACAATGACTTTATTAAGTATCTTTACTGTGGAAGCATAACAATAGTGTAGTCATGTCCAAGAGAGGGTTTTCCTTTTTCAAAGAAGCAAATCTTATTGTTGAATTTTGTTTGGGTTGACCCTTACAAAGGTCTCTGAGGAACTAATACAGGTGGGTGGGAAGTGGTCCTGGAAATAAGGAGTTCTCTAAAGCTTAACTTCTTGCTTGTTTTTGGTGCCTCCCTTACAAAGTTAGTCTAAACACAGATTTTGTGTGGGGAAGGAACATAAAGCAGTGTATCCAGTGTATCATCGTGATCTGCTGGGGTTTTGGAAAGAAAATGAAAAGAGTTCAATTAAAAGAAGGAAAAAAAAAAAAGGCCTGATTCTTCCCTCTGTCCTAATTCTGATGTATCAGTACTGCAGTAATACAGGTCATTACATTTGTCATTGGTTCCTTAATTTATGATGTATCAGTACTGCAGTAATACAGGTCATTACGTTTGTCATTGGTTCCTTAATTTAATTAATTTCTTAATCAAGGAGTTAAATTTGGTTTGGTGTCAGTTGGTTATCTAGCCAGTTATGAACCAAAATTCACAGTGAATATTAGGTCATCAGTAACATAAATAAAGCAATGCTGTTTCTGTTGTAGTAGGTGTGTGTTATATATGTATGATATATAACCGGTGTTACTTTATTTGGATTTTTGAATTTTGAACATGATTACATAAGAATTTAAAAAAACCCAAAACAGAAAACCAGACCCAAACCAACCCAGACTCAGTACTTTAGGTATTTGCCACTTAATTGCTTGTCTTGCTATGTATGACTAGATGATATTTGAATGCTTTCCATAGTATTTTGCTTATATGAAAACAAACTCTGCTTTTGTTTATATCCTTAAGATGTCCCCATGAACATTGAATCTCTTCAGATATAATTAGAACAAAACTGAGCTTTAAGGTTATTACTTAATTCTTACTTTCAGGTGATTCAGCTATTATTTCAGCCATTAAATTGTTTTAATTTCCTTTTTTTCTAAGGGACCACCACTTGTACACCAGTGATCCTTTATATGTGCCAGAAGAGAGAACACTAGTCACTGAAACTCAGGTTATACGGGAAACTCTTTGGTAAGAGCAACATCAAAAACCTTGCATTGTATTTTATAGTATTTCTCTCGAGGAAATGAGAGATTTGTCATTGAACTTGTGGAACTGTCATTGAACTGATGGAAGAATTATTGCTGAACTTTTAGCTTGCACCATTGCTGACAATAAAGATGCTGCTTATGTGTGTTAACCATTCAGATTAACAAAGAAGAAAGTAGCTTACTACTTCTTGTGTGCATTGATTCTTCAAGTCTCATTGTTAAGAAGAAAAAACTTGTTCATGTCCTGCCCTTGTGGATTTTTAATAGTGTCCAAATTTAGAAAGTATGTTTGAATCATCCAATAGCTGGAAATTATCTCAACTGGAAAGGAACTCTGGGAGATGTTTATGTGATGCCGGTGATTTATTCTTGTTCTAGCAACAACTTGTATTGTGGTTGATCTGTGGTCCCCTTTTATTTGAAGAAAAGAAACTTTTAGGCAAGGGAGACCTAATTCTTTTATTAATTATATAATTATGAGTCCGCTAAGGGGGAATAATTACTACTCTCTTTGTTTCCTTTCAAGGCTACTTTCAGGAGTGAAAAAGCTTTTTATATTTCAACTGAATGATGGAAAAGTGGCTGTGCGGAATGATATTATTGTCACTCATTTAACCCATGTAAGTTGTTTCTGAATTTCTGCATTTGCACAATTGTTCTTGATTTAATCAAAACACATCTGACTTAATAAAACTGAATGGGCTGTTCCCACATGTGGGAATATGATGAAGAGATGACAGAATTGTCTTATATTTTAATTCATAGAAATATCTTGTAATTTAATTTTTAGTCTTTATATAATAACAGTTTTTATTAGACGATTCTAAAAAGTTTGTGGTTTGTTTTTTTTCTTTTTTTCTAGAACTGCCTGAGATCTGTATTGGAGCAGATAGCGGCATATGGTCAAGTTGTGTTTAGATTACAGAAGTTTATTGATGAAGTGATGGGACACAGCCCGGAAAACATAATGCACGGAACAGTTTCCACTCCAAAGAAAACTACCGAAGCTCCGTTCAGAACCTATCAAGCTTTTATGTGGGCCTTGTATAAATATTTCATTAGCTTTAAAGAAGAACTTACTGAAATTGAAAAATGCATAATCAACAAAGGTACAGTGCAAGGGGAATTTTACAAGAGGGGGGCACACAAGGAAACTTGCATATGAGGGAAACATGCAAAACATTCTGCAGATACATTTTGAAACTGTGAAAGATGCCATGATGCATTTTAAAACCTCATTAATAACATTGATAAAATATGATTTTTCTGTTGGATGTTACCTTTATATAACTTTGGGTTTTTTTCCAGATAAAACAGTCACACTTTCGATAGTAATAGATAAGTTGGCTCCCCGACTGGCACAGCTGAAGGTGCTTCACAAAGTTTTCAGCACAGGAGTAGCAGAAGTGCCACCTGACACTAGAAATGTTGTACGAGCATCTCATCTGCTTAATACTCTCTACAAAGCTATTCTTGAATATGACAGTGTTGGAGAAGCATCTGAGCAAACGGTAGGGAAAGTCATTCCTTCCTTAATAGAATGATACACTAGAATATCTAGTAAATAAAATTTCTCTATGGTGATGGAGTACACTAGCCTTTAGCTACAAAGGATTGAGGACAAATTTGATAGCCATAATGAATTACTGTTTTCTGACATGAGTTCAGTCAACCTGAACAAAATCAGATTTACGAGGAGATCAGTGTGTTTTTAGGCTTGAGAGGAGGAATTCGGGCCACGAAGATGATCAGAGGGATGGAGCACCTCTCCTATGAAGACAGTCTGAGAGAGCTGGGGCTGTTCAGCCTGGAGAAGAGAAGGCTCTGGGCAGACCTTATAGCAGCCTTCCAATATCTGAAGGAAGCCTACAGGAGAGATGGGGAGGGACTCTTTGTCAGGAACTGTAGTGACAGGACAAGGGGTAATGGTTTTAAATTGGATGAGGGGAGATTTAGATTAGAAACCAAAACCAAAATGCTTACTGTGAGGGTGGTGAGACACTGGAACAGGTTGCCCAGGGAAGTTGTGGATGCCCCATCCCTGGAGGTGTTCAAGGCCAGGCTGGATGGGGCTGTGAGCAACCTGGTCTAGTGGGAGGTGTCCCTGCCCATGGCAGGGGGGTTGGAACTTGATGATCTTTAAGGTCCTTTCCAACTCTAACCATTCTATGATTCTATGAATTGTGGGAAATCAGAGGCCAGGAAGCTGTTATGAAAGAGGGAGCTTTGAAATAGCTTTCCCTCCTCCTATTTCTACAGCTGCGTAATTCAGTTAATGCTGAAGTGTAAGGGTCTGGGGTTTTACAGTAACTTGTTGATTATACTAGTGAAAGTATAGTAGGTGTCCTTTTGTTTCCATTTTCTAAATTATGAAATCACGGAGTGTTTTATGGCTGTCACAGCTTAAGAGATACTAGACTGGAAAAAAAAAAAAAAAAAAAAGAAAACTACTGTTTGGGTCTAACTGTGATGACAAAAAGTAACATGAAGAACCATACACAATGAGTGCTTCCATTAGAACTAAGCTGTAATTTTTAGTTGAACATGTCATCTTTAAAAAACCCTAAGCGTAGTGTATCTTATGTGTATGTATATCTTAAACTGTAATTGCACAATTAAGAGGTTAGGCTTTGCCATATTGCTTCTAATGCTTACTGTAGAAACATTCAACCACTTTTTTTTGTTGTTGTTCTTTGAATTCAGGTATCCCTTCTGTTTTCTCTCTGGGTTGAAACTGTGAGGCCATACTTACAGACAGTGGATGAGTGGATAGTCCATGGTAATTTGTTTGATCCTGCAAAGGAATTTATCATTCAGAGGTAGGGATGCTGATACTGGACATACATAATGCTGTTCAAGTATGAATACAAAACCTGCTGTAGAACCTTGGAAGTGAAGGGTGGCAATGAAAGAAGGTTTTCATGTTTGTTATTTTACTTAGGTGAAATTAATTTCTTAATCGTACTTCTATAACTTGTCTCAAACTTCTCATTAAGGAAATTGCATTAGATATGGAGCCCTACCTTGTTCTGGAATAGAATTCAATTGTTTTATTTTTTTCCATCTGTAATAATCAGCAGTCTGACTCTGAGTGTATTGACGTTTTTAAAAGCAATTAGCCATTTTTCAAAACCAAGACGTTTGCAAAAATTACAAAATTTACTTTTAAATTCTTTGGCTAATATATAGTTCTTATAAATCAAATGCTATTTAAAATTAAAATACTTACTGCTTCTGAGTTGTAGTGTAAGTCACTGTAGGGTCTTGAATTACATGCGCATATCCTAAGCATTATTTGAGCTGTTAATTTCTCTTCTGTTTGTGTGCTACATTTTGCTGATGCCTTTTTTGACAGCTTGAAGTGGAAAGTGAATATAGAAGTTAGAATTTTGGCTTGTAATTACAAATCTGTTTTCCTCTATTTGCCAAATTTGATTGAACTTCTGTCTGCTAAGGCGGGTCAAGGTGACCATGAAGAAAGAGAACAGTTCTAGTGCTATTGCAATAAATCTTTAGTAGCTGAGATCTTTTAACCTCCTTACTGTGCCCTACTTTACTTTTCTTTCAGTGGTTCTGTAGTTGTGTTTTCGGTGCTACCAGCCGGGGTGATTTCAACTTTTATTTAGGTTTGAACTTAATTTTAATTATGTAATTTAGACTGTTTTCCATCTGACTACAAAGACCAAACTGTATCTGATGTAAACAATGCAAAAAAGCAAAATGAGCGAAGAACTGAGTTTCACCTACTCTAGAATTTTTTAGCTTTCCCAGTAGTATTTGCTTCATTGTGGGTTTTAAATAAATCTGCAAGTCAGTCACTAATCATTTTGTTAGGGATGCATGCCACTGTGAATAGTTAACGTCTTGGATAAATTTAATTGTAATTACTCTATTTGCCTTATTTTGGGGGTTTATTTAGTTATACAATTGTTTCATCTCCTGCAAGCTGATTCTTTATCTTGCTAAAGTGATCATCCTTTCTAAAGATAGTTTGTGATATGAATGAACTTATTATATATAGTTTTGAAAGTGCTTCTTGACTATTCTAAGAGAAAGACAAAGCATAGACCAAGGATGATATGCATCTTCTAGTAAAGAAGCTTCATCTTTTGAAAAGGGAAATACTCAACAGCTTCTTCTTTCTTCACAGAAACAAAAACGTTCCAGTTAATCACAGAGATTTTTGGTATGCTACCTACACATTATATAGTGTGTCAGAGAAGACGGAGAATGAAGAGAAGATGAGTGATAATGCCAGTGCCAGTTCTGGCAGTGATCAGGCCCCTTCAAGCAGGCAACACACTATGGTCTCTTTTCTGAAACCTGTGCTGAAGCAAATCATCATGGCTGGAAAATCCATGCAGCTGTTGAAGAATCTTCAATGCAAAGATGGCTCTCCACAGCAGGCCGCGTCAAGAGGTGAGATGTCAGTTTGTGGACTATCGTGCCTTAAGGTATCTAACAGCATGGGCGTATTTTGTGTAGTGGTGTTTCCGTGGTTTAAGAGTAATACAACACTCGCTGTTGAATGTCAGTGTCATGGTTGGTAACTTCAGGTCTGGTTGAAAACACATATTCTTCCAATGCAAATAAGGGGAAAGAGCAAAGTGAATAAATATTGAGTATTCTCTTTGCTTTTTAATGCTTTAAACTTTTCTTAAACTTGTTTTCATGGGCTTGCAAAACTTTTTTTTTTTTTTGTGGTGAGACTAAGGAAAACAGCTTCTATGTTTTAATAGTAAAGCTGTCTTTTTTTAATAAATAGTTGTTTTCTGTTACTAAGTGGTTGAATAATTCTGAGCTAGCATGTGGAACTTTTTTTTAAAAAAAGCTTACTAATAATTAGATAAAAGATATTTGGATATTTAGGATATTTATCTTCAATGATTATAAAAAAGTACATCACTGCAACCAATGTTGATTTTTTTTTTTTTTTTTTTTGAGGAAACAAGATAAATTTTTTGGTTTTGCTGTTTCTTGATGTTTAGAAGTAGAGATAGTTAAATTATTTTGGAGACTCTCTAGGTTTATTGCCCCCTTTGGTGTAAGAATGCAATCTATTCTAGTGAATGCTGCACAGTTATTTCAGGTACTGCCTTTGCACCTGAAGGAGGAAGTTCTCTAACAGTCTGAGAAATATTTCATGTGTCAGAAACCTGACTTGTTTGAACATATGCCTGACTTTAGGCATTGGAGTAGTCCTACCTTTTTAGCAACATTTAGTTAAATATGTATTTGAGGTTTTTTCTGAATAGTGGCCTAAATTTAGGATGTTAAAAGTTAGCAAGTAAATGTTGGACTATGGAGTTCTTCTTTTAGTTCAGACCATGTTTTCTATTAGGACGGAATCTGACCGTGGAATATGTTGCCCAATTTAGATGCTGAACGAAAGAGTTTGTATACGCTATTCTTGGAGTCGGTGCAGTCTCGCCTGCGGCACGGAGAAGAGTCTGTTCCAGATATTATTACAGAACAGCAGGCCACAAAGCAGAGCCTGATAAAGATGCAGTCTATAGCAGAAAGACACTTGGAACTGGATGATGTCCATGACCCACTGCTGGCTATTAATTTTGCCAGGTAATGAATGATCTTCCTGCTGTGTTGTTGAGAGCAATGTTGTGCCTGGTGACATTTGGTAGACCAGATTTTTATTGCTGAAAACAAGCAAGCGCAGAATAAAGAAGAGCACCAACAATCAGTGACAGAAGCTAAGTAAACACTACCCTTATGCTTAGTTAAAGAAAAACAATTAAAATCAATGGAGAATCTGCTACTCACATCTGTTAGGGTAGAAAATGGGAAGAGTCTTTATCATAACAGGCTTTTAGCAGATGAGTGTTTTAATAGTGAATGCTGTTATAAAATCTAAACTTTTAAATGTATTTGCTTGGAATTTGCATGCAACGTCTTTGATTTGCACCAAGTATATTCTTTGAAGAATGCAGCTTCAATTTGTCCTGTGCTGAAATAAATTAACTTTAAAAGCCTTCAAAAATTCATGTTAATTGCATAAAAAATTTTCATTCCTCATAATGAGGGAAGTCATAGTAGAGGTTATAAGTGTCTTGGAAATTAGCAGGGTAGATGAACTCTGAAAATCATACTTATTTTGTGATTACAAATGCGAAATAGCTATTTATGTTTTCCTAAATACTAGTTGGTGATTTACATGTTTTCATTTCAGTCCTAGGAGGAGTTTGATTTAAAGAAATCATAATTAATAGTAGATAAGAATCTATTACTTCCCTTGTTCATTCGGACTATTCTGTTTGCCAAAATTTGATAGATTAATTCAGTGTCTTACTCATCCAGTCTATCAAGGTGGTAGCTGCTATGAGCCAGGCTTCCTCTTACAATGGATTCAGCTAGCGAGTAGCTTTTTACAAATTATAATTTAAACCTTTCTGTGACGAAATAATTAAACTTACTAAGTGTAGACGACAGATACTCTCCTCCATGATATAATAATACAGATAGCATATAGGCACCCTATATTTAAGGTGCCTCAAACCAATTCTCAGTGTTTGTGGTGGTGATTTGGGTTTTGTTTTTCTGGTTTGTTTTTTTTTATTGGTTTGTTATTTTGTTGTTGTTGGCTTTTGCTTTTTTGTTGTTGTTGTTCAAATTTTTACTTTGTTTCTTCAATTTTATTTTTCTTTCCTGGCAAGTTCATACTGCTGTATATGCACACTATAGTTTTAAAACTTCCTATGATAATGGCTTTATTTATTAACCTGTATAGTGTTTGAACTTGATGTTGTTTTTTTAGAATTATTCCTTGAGTGATTATGTGAATACAGTATGCCATCCTTTTTGATATTCTTATGCTTGGTCACACAAAACCAGTATGGAGGATCACTTAATAGGCTTGATATGTATTATAATTATGAAAGAGCTTTTATTACCTATGCACCATATATTTTATCCAATTTTGATTAAAATATTTGAAGGTATGACTTTTTTTATATATATTGTGTGAATTATGAACTTTCTTCCCTAAGTAGTTTGTTTTATTTTGAAGATTATATTTGGAACAGAGTGACTTTCATGAGAAGTTTACTGGTGGAGATGTTTGTGTGGATAGATCCTCAGAATCAGTGACCTGCCAGACTTTTGAACTGACATTGAGATCTTGCCTTTATCCACACATAGACAAGCAATACTTGGAATGCTGTGGTAACCTAATGCAAACTTTAAAGAAGGATTATAGGTAAGAAAGTAGATTTGGGCTTCCTTTTTTTTTTTTTTTTAATTACTAGTGGTGCACCATACACCAAAAGCCGGAATTTTATGTTGTGTTTCTACTCCAATTTGATAATAAGAAAGTCATTAAGGAGGAAAGGGGGATCTTACATGATAGAATCCTCTGTGGAAACTTGGTCTAGCTTAAGTCCACAGCAAAGCTGTGATTTGTCTTCAGTGGATGTTCAACAGGGAAGTTGTTTCAAACAGTACTTTTAATAGTGTTGTCATTTGAAACTGGAAGACAAATTTTAGGAAGCCAGAATATATTTGCTTAATATGAGATTCAGTTACGATACTATAAAATGTATAGTAGTCAAAAGAATAGTATGCGATTTTTTTATTTTTTTTTAATTACTTAGAGTAAAATGGCCTATTCCTTTTACCTTTCAGCTGTTCATAAGTTGTCATGCTTTTAATCTGTCTGAATTACTGTATTTATAGTCCTGGTTCTTGTGAGAGTTGTAGCACTACTGTTCTTCCTACTTTATCAGAAGAGGAACATCCGTATCATAATTTTCTGGGGTTCCATCTTCTTAGATAGACCTCTCCTTGAAATTTCATCTCCTTCCCAAAGTTCTGTTTAGGGGGAGGGACAGGATTTCCAAACCCTAAGCTATTTCTGAGAATTGCCTAGCCCATAAGATAGCTCAATATGATGAGCATTTCTGTTGAAGCTAGTGGGGCCGTTCAGGCTTAGAGGAAAAATTGGCTTGGTTATTTTGTTTTATTTGAATGTATGTGAAAGGCTGTCTGAGAGTTACGCAAAGGATTTACTGTGGACTTCATTTAGTTTGTGTTCAATACCGAGTTCACGTACTGAAGAGCTTTCTATAACAGTTGTGTTTGATTTTGTTTGTATGGTTAAGACTGAGGAGATGTTATATGTTTGTTCCTGTTTAGGCTTGTAGAGTATTTGCAGGCAATGAGAAACTTTTTCTTACTTGAAGCCGGAGATACCATGTATGACTTCTATACATCTATTTTTGACAAAATTAGAGAAAAGGAAACTTGGCAGAATGTTGCTTTCTTAAATGTTCAACTTCAAGAAGCAGTTGGGCAGCGCTATCCAGAGGACAGTGCAAGGTAAAATGCAAAATCCTGCAAAATATGTTTTAGCTATGTTTCTTTCACACTTACCTATACTAATGTAGTTAACTTGCATAGCACAATACTAATTTTAATGTACTCTTTAAAAGAATGTGCTTAAAGGAAGTTTTGAGCTGTTGTCATCTCTTCTACCCAAACGCCCCGGATTAAATCAGACAGTTGGTATTTAGCAATAGGAAATTCAAACAAACAAACAAACAAACAAACTAGCCACTAATTTAACATAGTTTATCACCAATTATATCACTTGCTTCCTTGCATAGGTTGTCTATATCATTTGAAAGCGTTGATACAGCCAAGAAGAAACTTCCTGTCCACACCTTAGACGGTTTGACATTGAGTTACAAGGTAGTGATTTAATATTGTTGTAATTCTTATTCTAGAACAGATTTGAAATGTTGTACTAAAGTGACTTATGTTTTCTGTTTTGATATTCTTTCCTCTTCTTAGGTTCCTTGGCCTGTGGACATAGTTATAAGCTTAGAGTGCCAAAAAATCTACAATCAAGTTTTCCTGCTCTTACTGCAAATAAAGTGGGCCAAGTATAGTCTAGATGTTTTACGATTTGATGGTAAGAAACTTCTTCAATGAAAGATACTCTAAAAACTTGTTCTGTGTTCTAAGGGTATAAATAGTCTGCTGCCTTCTGCAGGAAGTACTATAAACCAGTTAGAATTTTGATTCATTCTATAAAATAGTAACCTCTGTTAGCTTCGGAAATTAGGTACGTTAAGCAGGGTGTGTATTTAACTTCTTTTCAACCTCAGGGACAACGCTATTCATGCAGCATTCCTTTTGTCTCTGATTCAGGTCTAGTCAGTTATATTGAAAACTTTTTACTTCATTCTTCAGACCTTGCTGTTGAAAGAAGGTCTGTCTACCACACCCTAATGTTTTGCTTTATGTATAGTCCAAGTTTTTATGAGTAATACCTTGCAAACAAGTTAAGAAAATGAGGTGAAAAAAATACTCTTATTTGACAATGAAACAGTAAGCTAGATAGTTGGGATTACATACTCTAAGCTGCAATTTAAAATATTTGGGGACTGTAGGAAGGTACTGCTTACTGTGTCCTTCACCAGGTCAATGTTTATACTCTTCCTGTCCCATATAAAGTGGTTACACACTTCATGTCCTAGAAAAATAAATTAGAAAGTTGATGGATTCATCTGTTTTGTACATCACTTAAATAATTCTTTCCCTAAAAGTATGTGGGTTTTTTATTGCTTAAAATTTGTGAGTATGGCTTTGTGCTTAAGTTCTTTTTCCCCTTTGTGGAGATAGTATACACATTTATTTGTGAACGTAGATTTTTCTTTTTTTTAATCCTTTCACATAATCTTTAGCTCTTGAATAGCATTCCTATTCTAGTATGTTCAAATTGTGTTGTACATATACTGTCAAACTATTCAGTATATTGTTGCTATATTTTAATAACACATCTGAATTGCAAGAAAAATCCTACATCAGTATTGTGTGCAGAATAATAAGAAAGAACAAATTTCAGTTTAAAATTTCTGTAACATTTTAGCTACAGTTTGTCTTCATAAGCACTTTAATACTCTTGCCTTTTCTTTTTAGAACTAGTCTGTGCTGCAGAAACCTCACAGGTTAAGGAAGGAACTGTATTAGAACAAAAAACGCTTCCTCTATTTGGACCACAAACAGAAAGTATAAAACAACAAATTCATCGCATGTTCCTCTTACGAGTGAAACTTATGCATTTTGTGAACAGCCTGCACAACTACATCATGACTAGGGTTTGTCTTATATCACAATTACATTTATATTATGAACTTATAACTAAGGATGCAGTATTAATTTTCATTTAAAACATAAAAAAAACCCCCAAAATAAAAAGCGAAATCTTAGTCTGATGTACTTTCTGCAAAATAATTTTGAGCTAAACATGTTTCAATTTTAACGTGGCAGTTCTAAATCAGTAATTCTAAAAATGCTTTAGAAGTTCTACATGCGTATGATTGATCTTTGGATGTTTTTTAGTTCTTTTTGACTATTTATCTCAGGGCTAGATGACTGAAGCCCAGTCATGTAAAAATAGTTTTCTGTAAGCTGTTACTCTCTTCAGAGCTATTATGCGTATAAAAGTGTTACTACAGACATTTTAGTTAAATGGATCCTTCTCAAAAATCTCTACTGCGCAGATCCAACAGTGTATTAATGACTTGCCAAATATAAAGGCAATGCCTGTAGATTCACATCTGCTCTACTATTGCCTTTTCTTTGCCATTAATAAAATTAATATACTCCACCTCCCCCAAGGGCAGTCTGTTTGCCCTTGTGCAATGGCAGTATTCCTGTTTGTATGAGAAACGTCATTTTTTTGTCTTTTGGTTTTTTTGCTATATTGATGGTAGTTTGGAGAGTGAGTGTAAAATTTGAGAGGGAGGAGTGAATGGATCAGGCAATTTTAGGCTCTTTAAAAAAAAAGTATTGGAAGAGAGTCATATGCAGAGTATTATAAGCATAAGAGTCTTGTGTGCAACATGGAATTTAATAACTATGGTCATCTTCTTAAGATTCTTCACAGTACAGGCTTGGAGTTTCAGCATCAGGTAGAAGAAGCCAAAGATTTAGATCAATTGATAAAGATTCACTACAGATATCTATCTACAATCCATGATCGCTGCCTACTGAGAGAAAAGGTGGGTAAAAAAGTTGGCACGTTTGATACATTAAGTTTAGTAGGACAAGAAGGTAGTTTAGTACTAATTATGCTCTCTGTTTCGCAGTTCATACATACTAAGCAATATATAGGTACTCTTGAGGAAATGGTAGCTTTTCTAGAGTTAACATTGAGATCCAGTTCCCCTTGCAAGTCTCAGCTCAATTCTGTCAAGAAAAGAAGATAAAATTAAATTCTTTGTATTGGATTTTATATGACTCATTTCTTTTTAAGAGATGGGAGGGTTTGAACAAACTGAAGCTTGGTAATGTAATGAGGATTATACATACTGGAATGGCAGGAAGTGGAGGTACATGGATAACATTGTAGCTTTTTATTCCGCGTACTGTCTGGGCATAGTCCTCATGGAAATAGCCAGCCATGAAATGAATTAGAGAGAAAATACAAAACACATCTTAAATTTGGAAGAATCACATTGTACTTAGGTGATTGTTTTTACAAATCAGATTAAATGGCATGGGATACCTTTGTATTGAGGCTTAATAATGAAAATGGTTATGTTTAACAATGAATTTCTGACTGTTATTCCTTTTAATTGTTATTTTAGGTCAGCTTTGTGAAAGAAGCTATAATGAAAGTGTTAAATTTAGTACTGATGTTTGCAGACCGTTGGCAGGCTGGTTTGGGGGCTTGGAAGTAAGTATATGTACCTAAAATTCTATATAGTCATAATTTCACAGCTCAGAATATGATTTCTAGATTTTTTTTGTGTGAAATAACAGGACTTCTCAGTGTTTAACAGCAGATACCAGAGGCTAATTGCTATTTCTTAGAAAAAGTGAAATTTATTTTAGATAGAACCTAACAAGTTTCAGTGTATGTTCAGTGTTTTCTAATTAAAAAGGTGGCCAATATATTTCTAAGTATTTGAAAAGATTTTAGAGCATATCAATAAAGAGGATTTTCTTTCATATTTGTTTGTAACGATAAAATGAGAGGCACACAGGTTTGGTTTATGATCATGTTTCCTGGCAATGATTTAAAATTGTAGGCAGGTAGATGCTGACAATTCATTAATTGGTTTATGGACAGTGGGATTATTTAGTTTGGCTTTCATTCGAGAAGGCAATACATTTTAGTTTTCCTTTAAAAAAAAATAAATATCTAAATCTAATCTCTAAGCCTTCTTATTTTTCTAATATAGACTGTCCAAATTATAAAACCTTTGTAAAAAAATTTGTGGTAAAAATAAACCCCAGGATGTGGTTTGCCTCTCAGCTGTCAGGGCACACTGCTGACTCCCATTGAGCCTGCTGTTGACGAGCACCCCCAGGTCGCTTTCTGCAAGGCTGCTCTCCAGCCACTCCTCTCCCAATTTATACTTTATACGTTTGCTTGTGTAACCTGCTGCTTGAAGGATGAATGATAGTGGGCAAATCTCCAAAGCTGTGTCTAACACTCAAGGTTTGATCTGCGGCCCTGAGGCCAGCTGGTGCTGACTGGCTCACATCCATATTTTTCACGGCTAATTCTCTTTGGCACAGATGCTACCTAGAACTTGGATCCCACTCTCCTGTGGTATTAGGAAGTTGCTATTTTTGGAGTGCTTTTCCGATTCAAAGTGTCAGAAATGATTTGTGAAGGCTGTTGATAAAGACTGAAACTCAGGGCGTGTGGTTGCCTGCTCTTGTGGCAGGAAAAAGTCATGGCTGATGTAGTCATCATCCACAGCCTCTTGGGAGACGGGAAAAAGGAAAGGAGTGACTATTTGTGAACTATGTCTTCTCCCTCCTTTGATGAGCATTAGCTGGTGCACTCCAAAGTGGAATTCAAGAATTAAATGATAGTAAAGCTGTGTGGGTGTCCCTGTTTTATTGGCAGTGGAGATTTACCCCAAGGAGCTTTGAAGTGACAGGGACCAGGAATGGCTGTCTTGAAAT
Source organism: Limosa lapponica baueri (assembly GCA_002844005.1). Classification (NCBI taxonomy): domain Eukaryota; kingdom Metazoa; phylum Chordata; class Aves; order Charadriiformes; family Scolopacidae; genus Limosa; species Limosa lapponica. The sequence continues at coordinate 78,018 of KZ507439.1, forward strand.
ACAAAGCTATGTGGGGAATAATAATTACCAGTTGGAAGTACACAGTTCCTCCTAGTCACTGCAGAGATTTCTAAGGTGAAGAAATTAGTAATGCCATCGTGATAGTGCTCAGGTACTCCTGTCAAAATTGCCTTGGTTTTCTAGAAGTAGTGTACACAAGCAGAATTGAAATATTGCAAGTTCAAGCCGTAATTCTATGCAAAGATTACTTTGTCATTTACTGCGAAGTTTTCATCCTATTTTGAAGGTAACATAGTGCTAGTCTGCTAAGCATTCCTCTGCTAAACTGTTTTGTAGGATGGAATCCATAGAGAAGATGGAATCTGATTTTAAAAACTGTCACATGTTTCTAGTAACTGTTCTCAACAAAGCTGTCTGTCGAGGCTCTTTTCCTCACTGTAAGTACATGAGGCTTTTCACATACCTGCACTTACTGAGACACAAGCTTTGCTAAGATTGTATTTACATTTTAATCTGTTTTAATGTTTGTCAGTACATCTTAAAGAACCTCATTTTGTGAGGTATTCACAGACGGACATGAAGCCTTACTTGTTAATAGGTTAACTTCATCATTTTTTTTAAAGTATTTGTGCCAGGCTTTTTTTATGACAGCTATCTTCAGTTTACCTTTTTTCTTGAAGGGATGCTGATGTAGCTAAGCAAGTGACAAGCAGTTTTCTAAACAAATGAACTAAACTAATTTCTGGAGGGCATAGAAAAGCATTCTTTTTGTTTTTGTTGAATGACAGCTGTGATATATGTTGAACAGAAAAAAATTTTAGTATTATGGTGCCTCAGCTGCAACTGCACTGAACTCCTGGCTCTGCCCATCTGTTGGAATTTACTTCCTCAGTAGCAGAAACAGCAGAAGACAAAACATGTCTGCGCTTCTACTTGCAGCCTGTTATTAGCTTAAATTGCTAATCAGTGCCTGTTTGAGTTAGGGGAGCACCTGCTGAATGGGGTTAGCTGAGATGTAGATGCATGTTTTAATGGGTTTCTAAAAGAGGTAATGTCTGACATCACTGCTACTCAGTCTATAAGAGCTTGTCTGCAAGAAGTGTCTGTGAGAAGGGCTTACTGAATACAACCCCCCACAACGTTTATTCTTTTTTTTGTGTGTGTACAGCAATTAGTATTTCAAACAAAGGAGCTAATTGCTTACCAGTTCTTACCACCTGACATAACTAATGGATAACTGATGATGAAAGTGGTGAAATACTGTCTACACTGTCAGAGAGTCATAAAATGTCTTACCATCTTAAATCCTGAAGTGTTACAATATAAAAAAAAACAAACTAGCACTTTCTTTTAAACTACAGAATTGAATATTGCAACAAATACTTGTGGACTGCTGAAAATGCTAACTACTTTTCTATGGTTTGGTTTGCAGTGGAATCTTTAGCTTTGTCACTGATGGCTGGCATGGAACAAAGTTAACAGCTGAATCCATTGAATTACTGAAGAACTGAAAGCAGCATTTTGGCTGAAATTCTCTTGTTAAAAAATTGTAAGCGTTTTGCACTCCAGTTTGAAATGTGAATAGCTAAAAGACACTGACTGTTCGGAGCTCTGTAGAATATTTTAAAATGTAAATGATGTACAGGTATTTAAGTGTATTGGTTGTGGCAGTATTTTTCTCTGTATGTATATGTTTCACCATCAAAAAACATGTGTTTTTTGAATTTTACAGTGTAAAATTCATCCCGTGTAAACAATCTGACTTGTAAATACATAAAATGTACTTCATGCTGTAAAAATGATTTTTTTTTTAAATTATGAATAATTGCTAATCTACTTTTTCCATTAATTTTGCAGCTGTGAATAGGTCACAGGGCAATGTGGAGTGGTGTGACTCAGTTCTTACTATTCAAAAGGTTGGTCGCGTTCATATTTGGCCTTTTTTTCCTTTTAAAAAAGGCTAAGAGGCATTCCTCTTATTTACTTAATGGTAACACTCTTTGGGAACAGTTATGACTGTTACAATAAGCTGATGTAAAAAATACAAGATTAACTTACGAAAATGGATTATTGCAGACCATAAAATACCAGTATTTTTTTACGTTAAATGATAAGATGCTTATTAATTTTAGTGGTAGCTCTTGTCCATTTAAGTAGGATCAAGATCACAGTGTGTAATGTATTAACTGTTGGATTGCTGAGGTGTTTCAGAGGTGGTCAGATTTGACTTGACCATTCTCCTCCTAAGGTTTGTTTGCAAAAGGCTTACATCTAATAGCTAATCTCTTGTAAAGTGGTAGATTGAAATACAGAAGGGTA
>KZ507440.1:26602-46389 GCA_002844005.1 Limosa lapponica baueri
TAAAGAAATGGGGTCAGCTGCATCTGATCTGTTTTTAAACAATTGTACTCTGGAGCGATTCAAATCCTCTTGGATTCATGGCATTTGGAATAATTGTACATCATTTACAACCCTGTAGCCACACAAATAGGAGAGGTTTTAAATCACATTGCCGTGGCAGCATTGTTAGAGTGCCTGAGCCACGTGAGCGGTTTTCATCACGGTTTTAAGAGACAGCGATAAATGCAGCAATCTCTGAGCATCATCCCCTGCCAGGAGGTGGGAAGGTCCATCCCCCCCACATGGCACAGGAGGATGGGAATTAGCTGAGCATGCCAATGGAGTAGGCTGGCACGGAGAGGAGATGTGGAAGGATAACAGGCAAACTCAAAGTACGTTCACTCCCTTTCCAATAGGAAATAAACATTTCTGTCTTCCCTAATTAAATCAATAGCCAATATTGAGCTCTAAATGTTGGACAGTCACCTTTGTTGAAGAAATTCCCCCTGTTACAAGGGGCTGGATGTCCAGCTGACCAGAAGGACCAACGCTATAGAGCACTAGGGCATTTTTTTTAATCAGAATAAGAATTTGAGTAAGGATCTCCCACATCCCAGCCGAATGCTGTAACACCAGGGCTCTGGGCTCTTCTGGGGGCTACATCTTCTCTCCTTCCTCTGAGAAAATACATTTGCATTTGAAGAATAATTTCAGAGGCAAACCCTAGATATGTAAAACAAGGCATGAGTGAAATGAGTTCATTGTGACAATAGCAGTCAACTATTACTTCTTCTTCCAAAGTGGTTCAGCTTCTTAAAATAAGAAAAAAGTATCTGGGTTAAAACTGAAAAATAGATGGTTAAGAACATCAGTAGTGACTTAGAAAATCTTCAATAAATGAGACAATAAATGCAAAATGTATTGCTCTTTAAAGGGTCAGTAATCATTATTTGTTATTGCAGTTTCATATAGTGAAACACATGGGTAAAAAAACAGAAAATAATTGACTTTAATGGGCAAATATTTTCTCATCTTCAGATTAAGTACCAAGTCACAGCTGAGGGAATTTATTTATTTTCTTTTATAAACTGCACATTTAAACAATAGCAATCAGACTTTTTTTTTTTTACACAAGAGTCAATACCAGGTCTCATAACCTCTTTGTATCATGCAAATATTTTTCTTTACATAGTATCAGCAACTCTTGCAAATTCATGTTTTTTAATTTTATCCTGTTTTTTAATCTGCAGAAATTTCAAGAGTAATTTAACTCCAATTTAAGAGTGTTTTACAGTTACCTGGGAGTAACAAAGAACTCAAAGGGCCAACAAACTAAAGGGCAGGAAGGCTAGACTCCACATGAACTTTCATCATCTAATCACTCTACCTTATGACCTTAGGTATTATTCAAATTTTCAAAATTTTATGTTTGCAGACAGAGACAGATGACACAAGGTAATCAAGCTACAGTATTCCAGCCTTATTTTTTTTTTTTTTTAAAAAGAAAGAAATAAGAAACCCTCTATTTGGCCTCTGATGCTCAATACATGTAGCAGTATATTATAGGCATTTAACTCATGGATTTGTAGATATCATCAGACATTTCAAAGCAATAAAGCAAGCCAGCAAAATTATACCCAGTTATTTGCAACTATAAAATTAGGGCTCACTTTTCAAAATTAGCCACCTTGAAAATAGCATCACGTTCCATATCTTCATATAAAGAATTGAAATGCAGGCTAACAAAAATGTATTTTTTAAAGCAAGATAGATAAGCAGAGTCAAAGCTTCTTATTAGGACCAAAGTGGTCTGTGATAGACACGATCACATAAATTAAACTGCAGGACAAAACCAACTAATAAAGGCAAATTTCACCATATTTTCTTAAGGTTCAAAAAAAGTTCCCTTTCTCCTACTACTAATACAATAATATTGCAACCTTTAAATGCCCTTAAAGAGAAAATAATGTAATCCCTACCTAACTCCATTAAACTATATTTCTTTCCCTAAATCATTGGGTTTGAGCCTCTAAGATCCAAACAGCCCATGGAGTTGTGAGCTGCTACTCAAAGTACCTGCAGACATACAAGGTATGGTCACTGGTCTGTCTTCTACATGACCATATTTTCCTTGACTCTCTTACTGTAAATTATTTTGAGCACAGACTCCCTAACACATTCCAGAAGAGTTTCTTCTTTTGCATAAAACATGAAATTGTCAAGCACAGAGGCCTGCACAGTTCACTGCAGCCAGCAGAAACCATTGATTCTTGCATTTATTTCCTCTATACTTCAAATCTATTCCTCATGCTGCTTGTCACGTAGCGTTGACATATGTCACAGGATGCCATTATATGCTGTGGCAACACATAGCCACCAAATGCCATCTAAAAGAGAATAATATATTTTAAACACTCCTATGCACACTGGCTTGTTTTGTTTTCTGAGGCCTCATAATTGCCAAAAGTCAACAGTCATCGAAACAATTCAGAGAATACAAAATAGCTCTTCTGTTAAAGATAAGAAAAACTGAACTAAGTTGAACATGCACCACTAGAATGATAAATCTTCACCACTTGCTTTACACATCAGTCTTTTTAATGCATAATTTACTTGTATTTATCCGCACTTATAAAAATGTAATTTTCTTTTAGGAAAAAAGTAGCAGAACTATTTCAATGAGAGAGTATGATTTTGTCTTGCGTAGTGCTCAGACCACTGGATGGAAAGCCAGGAGGCCCTGCTTCTGCCTTGCTGCTGCCACGCAGAACATGCTAGAGCAGGTTTAATCACCCTCTGTCTTGGGTTATCCCATAAGAAAATGACTGTGCTGCTACTCTGCTTGTAGCAGTGCTCTACAGCTGGTCTCACAGGCTCAGATATCCTCAAGTTGCAAGAAGTTACTCCTGGCCATAGACCACAAGGAGATGGTACAATAACAAGAGCAGCTCTATGGCCATTGCATATTCATTTGGGGCTGCACAGGGACATAAATAGAAGGTCTTGCAACACTAGAAAATTGAAATTCTTAACACTGAACAAGTTAATTCTTCACACAAGCATGTGTGAAATGTTAGAGAGAGAGGACATGAGCTCCAAGAGAACCTATGGAGAACGGATACAGCCAACAGAAAGCACAGGTGCATCACTATGGCACAGGTTGCAGAGGTAAATTTCTTCTTACCACCTCCACCAAGCACTGTAAATTGTAAATTAATCCCACTCTTATGTGGGAAGGGAATTCAGACTTCATATATATTCAGGAATGATGTGGAATTATATACTACAAAGCGATTTCCTGCAGTATCCAATACTGTTAAGTACTAGCAAAATGTGCCAAATTAAAGTGAAAGGGAAGAAAAGGCCTGAAAGTCTCTTCTGAGGTAAATTACCCAGCATGGACCCCACAAATTTCAAACATGTCAGGATGGTATCCAGAAAAATCCAGAGAAATCAATCAGTTTTTCTTGTTCAGCAAATCCTGCATCCAGCAACCCTTCACCACATCCACAAGAATACATAAGTCTCAAAAGAGTTGCCCTTTCAGAAGGTCTTCTTGACTTTTTCTGTACCTTTAGTAATATTTATGTTATAAAAGTGTACTTGCTTAATTATTTTTAAGACTGCTACTCACCAAAAGAGACACCAGTTGCCTGTGTACATGCATCTTACTTTCAAAATCAGGCCAGTAAGAAGGCACAGAGGCACCTCACCACTCACTTATCTTCCCCTTGCCAAAAGAACCAAGCATACTTAAGTTCCAAATCATGTTTGTCACTAGAGTTTTCTTTAAAATCTTCAACATCACAGCAGAAAGCAGACAGACATGTTTGCAGGTCAATAAACATTTAATTCTTCTCAGAGGAACTCACAGGTCCTGCATCCTGCCCCTCTAGTGCCAGGTGTCTTTCGAGCATGCAGTCACAAATCCTTAAGGTCCATCTTTGCTTATCCAGCAGCACAGGGCACCTCTTACCTCAGGAGAGCAGGGTCCATCCCCACCAGACCTTTATAAACCTTGCAAACCCTTTCTTTGTTGCATTGTCTTCATATTGACATGCCATTGTTATAAAATGGAGGGGGGAAAGTGTATTTACGTGAACTTTTTAACAACATTTTAGACAAATTGCAGTTTACTATAAAAGTTTCTCTTGGGTTTTTCACCAGCTAAAAAGCACCTCTGCCCAGACAACCCTGTGCTTAAGCTTACTGAGGTCAGGAAACATCAGTGAACATCCCTGCAGCTCTGCATCCTCCATGGGGGCTCTAAGGCTCTTGAGCTTGCTTTACACAATGATATTAGTCCTTGGTTGCTAACGTCTCCCTCAACAAAGAGGCATACCAAAATTTTAGAAAATACATTGTCATTATTTGAAGTCCTATTCATGAGAATTCTAGTCATGTCATTCTAAACATAAAACCAACTGCAATAGGCTGTGACTTCCCTGTATCCATGAAAGCAAGGTTCCCTTCAAATAAGTGCAGTGGGGAGAAGTCCATTACCTGAGCACATTAAAAAAAAACTGCTTAACCTTGGAAGCATCTTTAGAGCCTTATTTAACATAATCTGACATACTTACAGGTGGAAATACTTTCTAAGCCCTTAGTAATAGCAAGTATTTCAGTCACCGTTACACTCCATCAGCTTCTGTTGTAGAAGTAAGAATATGACACTTGAATTACACTGAACTGTGCTCGAGGGCTAAGGCTGCCTTCAGGCATCTTTAACTTCCATGACCAGCACTTACGCTGCCTAAGCCATACTGACACTGACCTTGACAAGATTATGGGGGCAGCCTTTACATAACGATGAGCCAGTTTTGCTCATTGTTGACTTGTGACTTAGTCTTTTTGGGAGAAAGACAGCTCCAGCAACACTAGAGCTGTATGGGTGTTGCTTTACTATCAGGCACACGTGCTTCGTGCCAGCTGTTATCTATGCCTAACGCTATCCAAACGACTAGGTAAAAATGGCACATCCAAGATGATCATTAATCAGAATGATGCCTTTAAACATTATGGGTTGCTCTGTCACGCAGTTCGATAGCCTGAAAGGTTTGAAAAAATCCTTGCTGACCTCAGTAATGTTTCAAAGCCAAGAAATAACCCAGGACACATCATGAAATTTCTTTTACCAGGTTTGCTCTTCTGAGCCCAGTGCTCTTTAATGTTTTTATACACTTTTCATCTTAAATCTTTGCTTCAAGTTTTGACCAAAATTTCCTCCTTCCTTTTTCAGATACAATGAAGATAATATGGGGCTTAGTACCCAGACTTTCTAAGTTTCACACACTGTTTCTAGCTCATGTTTTATTTAAGCTTCATTTAATAAAGTACCTCATTTTTTACCAAGGGCTTCCATTAAAATGTTCCATTAATATCTGAAGTGCCACGCTAGGTTAGTAAATTGTCTTATATTTCTTAGTGTCAATCATACAAGCTACCACATAGCTCAGAGTAATTACATAAGCTGAGGCTCATAAAATGTCTCAAATGTAATGAGGAATGCTGTTCTGTATATTCACAGTATACACTGTTTATACAGTGTAAACGCCAGATTAGTAAGTACTCCCACAAGTCACTACACCCATGCTAACAATACTAGGAAAAGCAGATTTCAGCGGGTTTCACCTTTCTGAAATACAGAAATGGATCCAGAGAAATTCTCTGTAGCTGTACAAAATCCAAATCTGTAGAGACAACATTTCACGTGTTTATCATTTATTTAGCACAACAGAGAGTTGTCTTCTTAAGGGATTTCTTGACCATACACCCCTATAGCAGTGTTCTGTAACCTCCTTCCTTCCTGTACTTGGCTCCTATAAATCCCACAAGACTGTAACATACTGCCTGAAAAGTTGTCTTTCTCCCAAAATGACTCAGCCACAACAGCAGCAAGTTACCAGAGCTTTTTCTCATCAAAATGAAAACTCTGAACTCTTCAGGGTAGACGCTCTTTGCAAAAGGCATCTCTGCTGGATGCGAGATGTTCTCCTGGCTTCCCATGACACTGCTGAGTCTGCTCAAGCAGATTTCTGCCAGGCAACCTCAATGCTAAGCCCAGCTTCCGAGCACTATCACTATGCAAATACTAAAACCCCATTTCCCATGATACAAGTCAAATATACTTAACCAGCTGAGATGTGCAGATTTCTAAAAAACAGCCTTTTCCCAAGATGCTGATTTATTTACTTGCTGTAGCACGGTGGCAATGTACACCCAACTATCTACTGTGGGTAGTTCTAGAGAAGTTTAGGGAAATTTAAGCATATAATTGCATCCAATACTTAACAGCTACATGTTTGTGTTTCAATAATTGTAATGAGACCCTTAATGTTTCAAAAGGATATTAATTAAAAAAAAAGTCACTCTTTATTATTTTATTACCTCTCCATTATTGGACAGAGATCTCTCACCCTTTTGTATTACCCATCTCAAAAATGTAACACAATTTTCCAGAGACTATAAGCTCCTTTCTTCGCACTGCATAAGTAGGTTTTACTCAATCATGGTTGAAAAAAAAAATTAAATGTTCATTCTCAAAAGCATTAATAATCTGATTGGATTAAAAGTAGTTACTAAGGTCTCAATGCTGCCACTAAGTCAACAGGAATCATTTTATGAGGTTTAATCTGCACTGAATTTTGCCCCTAAATGATTATCAACTACCAGAATATTATACCTGCCAGAGATAAAGAATGGTTGCAGAAGTTACTGTATGAATGGAAGCAACATATTCTTTGGTTTTTGAATTCAGTGTCTGCCACTGAATGTCACAAATCCACATGACATCCCTGACTCCTGGTCTTTGCATTTGAATAGCTAAAAAAAAAAGAAGTAATGTGTAAACTCCTCTGGCTCAGACAGCAGACAGCTCTGTATTGAGTATTCATCAGAGGAAACTCGTGTGTGCTGTTTATTCCAGCATGTGTTTGGAATATAATTTGCTCCTGATAAACCAGTGACAGGACTAAGTGGATAACAAGTACAAAGAAACTGAAACTTCATTCCTTTAGTTACACAATTTTCCTTTCTTTGTCTTCAAACACAGATGGAGTTAACGTATGTCTGCAACCTTGAGAAGGACAGCAAAGTCCCAGCACAATTACAGTTATCAACAGAGGCCAAGAGTCCCTCTTTAATGTGACACATATTTGGATCTAAGATGAAAATAAATCATAGAATCATAAAAAATAAAAAGGCATTACATAATCATTCCTTTCCTGATATTCCAGTTAAACATTTCCCTCTTAAGGTCTTTCTGCATTTCTCTGATAGTCCCAGAACACGGCCTAGATTATAAAATAGAAAAAGACTGAAAAAATGTGGAAAAAAGATATTTCTCTATTTTTCCTCTCACTCCTCACATGTGGAAACTGGACAGTGGTTAGGTCACTAACGTATTGACACTATTGCCTACTAAGCTGATTAGTACCCTTTCCTCCTCCTCCTTTGTTACCTTCCTCCTGTCTTACACCTATGTTGCAAGCTTTCTTGGGCAAAAATCACCTTCTTTGTCCTGCTTTGAGCATAACCAAGCCAACAGGTCATCTAGTCCATGACTAGATCTCCAAGGCATTCTGATTGTTAGTATCACAGTCTACATTATCAGCCTCTTGTGACAAAAAATCCTGCTGTTCCTCATATACTACCTATCTCAAGGGCAATGAGTGGTGTCTACTGGAGCCATCAGGCACCACTGTTACACTGATTTAAAACCACAGTACTAGCACTTTGAAAGATGTAAAAGGTTCCAGAATCCTGGAAGAGAGAAACGTTGTCTTCATGCTTTACAGGGTAAAACATGTGATCCCCTCATTTACTTTGCTTGAAATCGCTTTATATGACATAAAAAGTGTTAGTGCTGGCATACGGTGCACTGCATAGGAGTTGTTTAAAGCTGGCAGCAGCAAGGAAGATGACTATGACCATTTTGCTTTTATAAACAAATGGAAAGTTATGTTAGTCTGGAATTTTAAATATCCCCTATCATCAAGAACACAGCAATACAATGTTGGCCTCTGCAAAGTGATGTTACAGGCTCTCTGCATTTCTTCTCTTTACGGATGCTTTGTTCACATAGCTTAATGACAGATATGGCACACATAGTAAAAGTGCCTCTACTTTTATTGCTTTTCTCCCTTTGTCTTTCAGCAAAGACAACAGTGACCTTGCATAATCACCTAGCCACTGCTTTTCAGTTTATCTGACAATTAAAACAAGGACTCCTGAAGAGAAGCCACAGAGGAAATACTAGAAGAAAGTCAATCATATCCAATAAAATTACTAAAACTGTAGCTCTTTCTAACCCAATATTATCCTGCTGTGTCTATCCATTAACAATATTTTATGCTCTGCCTATGACTTCAGTTAATGAAGGAACATTTCTTATCTATTCTTTCTTACTAAGGATTAGTGCTGCAGTAGTATCGAGGAGTATTTGCACACACGGGGTTTGCTGTTTACTTAACACAAGTTGACCCAGCCAGATTTCTGGGACTGTTTTATATGACAATCATGCTTTCAAAGACTTCTTGCAAAGGTAATCTCTAAAAAGAGGCAAGGCTCGGACACGGGGAGCAGACCCTCCCTTCCGCACCTCCTGTTGTGGCAGCAGCAAATCAAACACTGGTCCAATAGACCTTCACCGTTCCCAGGCAAAGGATGGGTGGGTGGGTTGTGACGAACTTCTGCTGGGAGGGATGGTTACCCCAGAGAAAAGATACTGGCTAGTAATCAGCTGAGAGGTCTTCCAGGTAAGGAGTAGAAAAGGCATTAGTGTGGTACAAAGAGTTTGCTCAGTTTTGAGAAACAGAAGCTAAATTGCAGTGGCAGCACAGGAAGAGTAGATGAAGCAGCAGGACAGAGCAAAGCAGACAAATAGGTTATCCTAAGGAGTTAGGACCCGGTCCCCAAAATGCACACACAAATATAGCTAGTTCCTACCATACAGAAAGTAACTTAGGGACCATTGGGACCTTCATTTTCGCCGCAGAGCTGAATCCTTTAACCTGAGAGCTTAGGGTGGGAAACTGGGAACATGTCGGTTGGACTTGATGACCTTAAAGGTCCCTTCCAACCTAGACGATTCTATGATTCTATGTCATCATCACTGCAAAATAAACATAAGAGAGCTGTCCCCTGGAAGCTGTTGCATTATGGCAAGCGTCAGGCTTTGAAATTATTTCTGCCTTCTGATGAAGCAAAAAGAAGTTTCAAGTGTTTGGCAAAATCATTCCCCCACCAATTTGCTTTGTTATTCCTTCTCTAACCAGGAGTCTTGAAGAACATCATCTACAGAGTAAGCATTTTGTGAAAAATTGCATGTAACTGGCCTTCATGGTGGTATTTATGCACATGCCACCTACATGCCCAGCTCCAGTGCAAAGTCCTGCACCTGAATTCAGAAAGTTTGTCCCCATCTGTGGGCTATTAAGTAACCATGCTGGGCAATTTCTTTCTTTTGCAGTATAACACCTAACAGCAGGAGGAAAAAAAAATAAACAGCAGCATATTCAAAAAAGAAAAAAAAAAATTCTGCTGCCTGACAATACCCCATTCTCCACAAAAAAGGAACTGGAGCCACCCCCATGTACACCTCTGCCTACATGCCCAGATGAGGACTCCAGACTTTAACAGGGAATGCATATTTAATTGCAGATCATGTCGGTGTCAAACACAGGCAGTAGGAGAAATCACTTAAATGGTTATCAGGAGAGCTCAATGCACTTTTTATCATCCTTATACTCTGCAGAAATGCCAGCCGCCCCAAATGGATTATACGCAGCATATGCAACATATACATGGGGGAAGGGAGCATCATGAATTAAAATGTATCTTCCATATCAGCACAAAAAGGGAGACTCGTTCTGTAACTACTACAGACTTTTAAACTGCTGAGCAATAATGCCATCTACAGGCCTACATTGCAATTCTTCTCAACTAAACATGTACCAGGAGTAGAAAAAAAACATAAAGCCAGTGCTCAGCATAGTATATGTTAATATGACTTTCATATGCTAATGGCAAGTTCATTAAAAATAAACAAATACAAAAGTAAAATGCTCGGAACTCCTTTCAAAAAAAATCAAAGACTACAGGCCCTAAAATACTAAATCTTTCATAGAATAACCAAGAGAGGATCATTATCATTACAGCACTGTGTTCTGCATACATATTTTATGAAGAAACTTTTTGCACATACTTTAGGGGTTAGCAGTGCATTACATTTTGTCTGCTGCTTGATTTAACCAAATGCAATGCCCTGAGGCATTTATTAAAATCAGAAAAGAGAAAAATGCTATTACTGTTAATCTCAGATTGTAACACATACAGTCTTTCCTAAAGAGGAGCTGTCATGCTTTTCAGTCCTACTTATCAGGCCCTACTGAAGCATTTTGATACTAATACCAAAACAGGTAAGAGTGAAATAATTCTATCTTTATGTTGCTTTTGTGCAGAACTTCCATATTGATAGCTCTAGACCTGGTGACATTTTAAATCTTCGTGTGTCTACAGTCAGTAAAAACAGACTGAGAAAAATGTTGAGTTATACCAGAAATTTTAAGTGCAGCACAAAAGAGAAAATATTACATTATGAAGAAAGTGAGATACCAAAAACTCTGAAAATGGTAAGAAATTACCAAGTTTTCACAGAAAGATTCTAAAATAATTCCCCATCCAATAACCTCTGGCAGATATAGCTGGTGTTGGCCCACACAGACAGCGCCCCAGACTTTAAGTGGATTTTTATTTAATGAAATGTAAGCAGATAAAAATACTTCTGGAAAACTGGAAGCAATAATCCATGTGGGGATTACCGCATACGTGTAGTTTCAGTCATCCAGAGAAATGCTAATACCTTCCTTACTAAGTCTGAATAAGAATAAAATTCCAGATCAGTTCTCCAACGGAACTAATATATTAGGAAGACAACATTAGAAATCAGCTACCCAGAGTATACTTTACTAAAAGCTCAGTCTGCCGTAGTGCCCTGACTTTTAAAAGTGGAGGCTAGTTCACATGACATCATCAAGATGCATAAGAAATAAGCACAGCATACTTTATAACATAAAGCTTTACCAATTGCCCCATCTTCACTTGTTCACCTCAAAATGGGAGGAATCCAAAAACGTTATCAGAGGTACAGGTGTGCAGATCATACGTCAGTGCCATCTCTCATCTGCTTCCAAGGAACATCAAAAGCATAAAACACAAAGCCCAGACCTTATACAGAAGAAAAATCTTTCATCAACAGCTCTTCTGCCAGCTATGTAGGCTAAAAGATGATGGAAAGGATTAGGTGGGGCCTACTGAAGCATGGTGGGATTTGTACCTTGAAGATGTCAGCCCCCATGGAAAGCTAAGTGAAGATCATCTGCCCTCTTCCTCAGTGGGGTTGATTTGGTTGCCCTTGGTTGTAGACAAGCAAGAAAAGATCAGGTTCACTATCACGTCTACAGCCTGCCAAAATGCATGCAACTAGAGCAAATTCAAAGTTAGGGTGTTCAAAGACCAAATTATGCACTATCAAGACTGTTGGATCCATGTAGAGTCATGTGTTTAGATACAATTCAGAAGCACTGGGACAGAGTAAGAACGGAAACTGGAGTCCCGTCAGCAGTGTTAACAAAAGCACATAAGTTAACAAATGCCCCAGAATTTGCAGCGTTAAGTTTTTGTTATTAATTAAATAGAGTTGTCACAAACAGCATCTTTTCTAAAGCTCAAAGAAGCTTCTTGTAAAACTTTAACTGAGTTTATTTGCCCAATTCTTCACTGTTATACACTCACTTCACTGAGACTCACACACCTGTAACCTCACACAGTTTGTCCTGCAGAGAATATATCGATTTAAGCTGGCATTTAATTTAAAATACTGTTTTTCTCCCTTCCTCTTCCTTCCCCCAACTTTCTCTTCCTCCTGTCTCAATTATTCCAAGCTAAATAGCTTCAAACTCATGTTTTTTCCATTTTATTATTCAGTTTGTACGGCTGTCAAACAAATGAATTCCCTTTGATTTGTTTGTTTTTTTGAGTGTGTGGATATATTAATTCTTTGAATTGCAAGCACTGTTGTTTGTTTAATTTTGTAAATAATGTTCTGTGATTACTCAGTGTTGTCATCTCGCAAATAAAACTAAATGGCAAACTTATTATTGGAGAGTGATTTACATACTTTTACCCGTGGGAAATGGACTTAATTAAAGATGGCAGAAATATTTTATTATGGGAGCAAAAGTTCTCTATTACTTTTACATATACCATGTTTCCTGTAAAGTGTGGTGTGATCTATAACATGTTCTATGCAAATTGACATATCCTGGATTCAACTTGGCTTCATAAGACTCAGCTAGGAACAATATTAAGTAACAGATTATTCTTTTTCAGATAATCCTAGAAAGTTTGTCTTCTGGATGAACATTTAGCACATGCAATTTGGCCGGTTTATCCCCTTGTATCTTGACTGCAATCTCCGAGCTGTCTACTATGAGAACATCCAGCCAAGGACAAAAAGACAATCCAGATTAGACAGCGTTTCATGAAAAAAAAATAAAAAACAACAACAGAGCCATCCATCTGAAGTGATTAAAAAGCAGCAAATCAACCAGCATAAAACATCCTCAATGGCTAACCAGCAGTGAGGAAGAAGAGGGCACCTCTTCACACCACCCTTAGCCCCACCATCAACCAACCCTTCCCACTCCTCTTGCACCAACCCATAGGGTCTAGAGATCCCTACTCAACATCCAGATGCAGACTATTCTTTCCCTAGGGAATTTAGGCAAAGAGTTTTCTACAAAAAGAGTGTTAGGATGTAAGGCTGTTGACAGAAGGCCACTGATGGTTGATCTGCACTTTCTCAGCGAAAAAAAAATTTATAAGCCCACTTCTTATTTCAGGAATTTAATGACAAATTGAGTTATTGGTCACAACATGTTGAGGCCAAAGAGAAGTTCACTTCAGATTGTGGAAATATGTATTTTCCCCAAAAAGGGACAACAGGAGCACAGTTGGCAGAGTGAACAAGGTCCTGCAGTGGCATGGCCCAGGTTGTCCCTGAAGCTATTGGAAGCATCTACAAGGATTCCCAGGTTGGTCTCAGCTTGCAAGCACCTACATCATATCATCAGTTTTCACATTTTCAAGGCAAAGAAGATGCCAGTGCAATAGGTAGATCTCAAAGTACACAAGATATAACTCTGATTTACTATTAGGTCACAAATAACACTGTGATAGTTTCTGGGCTTTGCCCAGAAAGTTTTTTATTCCCACTCTTCTCTCCCCCACAACTTATGTTGTCAGTTTGGGGGCTTCTACTATCACACATATCTCAAGTCAAGAGAAAACCAGTGTTAATTGATGTGAGATAAGTACAGGAGCAGGAAACTCACTGCAGTCGTAACAGATATCTCTTAATAGGACTGTGATGATTAGGCGCTGATGTGATCCCTTTGCTCCTCACACATTTCCAGTCATCATGGGCTAATCATCAGTTCAAACTCTCTCACCCATAACCGTGAGGAGGACTCTATTCCAGCAGAAGTGCCCAAGCGTTACCCATTTTACAGGCTTCACAGTGCTCCCTAAGGGCGACTGAATAATTTGTTTTGAATAATCTGCAGGAATAAATTTACCATTTTTTAATGTATAATTAAGTAAGGAATCATTCCCTACTCTTCTAAACTTATTCTACTGACAAGTTTCTTCTGGGTGGTAAATGCAAGTTCTTATAGTTGCCAGCACTGTGCCTACTTAAAAAGTTAATCCATTCCTCTTTGAAGGTTAAGAAAATGCTAAGGAAAACAAGATATGAGGGCTTAGGTAAAGTGGGAGGTTCCAAATCACTGGAGCTCTGCTCATTACAGAGCTCTGCTGCTTGTGCAGCAGCAAAACCATGCACATGAATTTACCTTGGAGAGACTGTCCTGACCTCCATCCACCTTTTCTAATGATAATGGTTCTTTTCTAGGTGGGAGGTGTTCACCGTGCTGCTGTTTCACATTAACTCTTTGTGAAAGCAATCTTTCTAGCTGCTGTTAGAATAAGATATTGCCATAGCACTAGGACAGGGGGAGAGGACGTTGGGGTGAGGGAAGGCCAGGAACACTCATGTGAGAAAAGGTGCCAATGCAGAAATGACCAATCTATTTAAGAAGACATAAAGAAAAGATCTAGGAGTGCTGGACTGATGATTTACGACCCTCATCCTACCTATATCAACTGCTCTGCAGTCCTTGACCCTTTCCTTTCTGGTGGTAGGCACATGCTCTCTGTGCACTCCTTGCTGCTTTCCTGAAGTCATCCAGCAGATACTTATAACTATTAGATTCCACTGGCAACACAGTGCAACCAGGTGACTGGAAAGTGCCAAAAAGACGTTCCTCTTCTCAAGAACTTTTTAATTAAGATACAAAGGCAAGCGAGAGTCTAGACATGCATTCAAAAAGTTCTGCCATCTGATCGAAGTTCCTGCTAGTGGGAGAAATAAAACCCAGATTCTATTTAAATGTTTAAATGTAAATGTCATTTATCTTCAGCTGCCCCTTTAGTTACTGGAGACTAGGTAGGTAATTTCCCATGTCCTGATGTATCTAGATATAGAATAAGAATCTAAAAAAGATCCATTCAGGAACAATCATTCATAAGAATTACAGACTTCAAAGAGGTCATGGTGGAAGAGGTGAAATAAAGGGTCACTCCTGTGAGAACTCAGACCAAATTCTCACCAAACTAGTCTCGCTCTGCAGAATTCAACTCAACCTATTATTCCTCTTTTTAGAAAAGTCTTATTTTTTGGAACACCCCCCAAGCTAGAGCTTAAAATGAGCAAGATGCTCTCAGCTGCAGACTGATGATAACTCTATCATTTCTTGCAAAATATACAAATTCTGAACATGCCAAGAAGCATATAGAGATGAGGATATACTTGTTTCCCTTGGATATAAACTATGCAAAAACTGGAGCTTTGCTTCACACTGATATAAGCATCTGAAGACTTATGCTTCTTTATACACCATGGTAGTATCATGTCAAACAGGAAGGAATGGGCTGACTACATCAAAGAAATTCAAGCTCATAGTTCCTTAAGCAGGTCCTATACTCTGAGAGAGGAAAATGTTTATTCCATTTCAAGAAAATAGATCAAAATACCCATCACCCCAAGAAAATACTTTAGACGTAATTTCTCCTGGCTCTGTATACCTAAGTAGTGGCTCCTACAAGAGTCATCACATCAAAATCCATATATTGCCCATATGCATTTCTAAACTAGTAACTGCCACCTTACCACAAAATGCAAAGAAAAGAATTTAATTACCAAATTATTTTCTTAGACTGCAGTAAAACCATACATAAGGTGTGACTCAAACAGTCTTTTCCTGATGCAACTCCAGACTTACTTACCAATCATTTATTTTTTTTTACTTTTTTTTTTATTATTATTAAAAAAAGTAACTTGTCATAACACACAGCCATGACCTCAGCTTGCCAAAGCATTATGGTATCAAGACCTACCCTGGAAACACAAAGGAAGAATTACTGCTTCCCAGGGAGTGCGATCCTGCAACTCATTCACCAGGAAAATGGCTGAACAGTGTTCAATTTAGAAATTGATTTTCCAAGTCTTTCTCCCTGTATATGTTTACACAGAGAAAGCCAGAGACTGTATAGTGCTTATATATATAAACTAAAAGTGTTTCTACATACAAGATTTAAATAGACTAAATATATACATGGAATCAGCTAGTTTCCTTTTCAAAGGCTGAAGGAGAAGATAATCAATTATAAACAAGTTTACTTCTGTTCAAAGTTGTAATTTACATCTATAAAACTTTGTAATCCAGGTTACAGCTCCTACATGTCAGCAGACTGGAGAGTAAGCTTACCTTTGGTCTGTCGGCAGCTGCCGATGTTTGTAACAGCCATTGGCCCCGCATAAACACAGAAGAAGAGTTACTTTCAGATGTGGGTTTGAACCTACCAGGAAGATAGACGGAGGCAGACACAGATCTCCAAGGGATGAATCAACTTGCCGTTCCTGCTACTTATAATTGAAAGGGACTAGCAGAACTGTGTAATTGTAGTTCTTCTCTCAGCTATTACAGCTTCCTTTTAATTGCCATTCTTGAGATTTAGGGAAATCTGCCCTTGCCTGCTAATCACATTTTCTATGCAAAACTACTCTGAGTTATTCACTCTGAAATACCCTGGAAAGCTATGGGAAGGGACAGTTATATTAATTGTCTTTATACTCAGCTATGGGAAGGGACAGTTATATTAATTGTCTTTATACTCTTTCTCTCATAAATTATATTTTGTTTCTTAACATTCATCTATCAGTCAAAAAATGTTGCTTATTGCTTTTCATATTACTGAAATATACTGAAATTTTGTAAACTAATAATTATTATTTTATTTCCTTAGTATCAGGATTAGACATGCCTGAGAACGAAGAGCCAAACTCCAGCCCCTTCAAAGCCAACCAGAACAGTGGAACAGTCTCCAAGTTAATAACACCGAGGACTTGACTAAGATGAATTACCTTTTCTTTTGCAGCTGAGATGCTCAAATCTGCCAAAGTGCTCTGGGTGCCCAGATCCCATTCATTTCAGCACACAATGGTTCACAAATCCTAGTTTGGACTGAACTGTAAGGCAGCTCTGAAAATCTCTTAAATTGTGTTTGAAGAGTCATTTCTTCTGTTCCTGAGAAAAACATGGATGGCAAGAACAGATGTCCATTTGGCCAGGCACCTCGCTCTGACCAAAGCACGGTGCAGGGAGGGAAATCTTTGCCACATCTTTCTCTACTCTTCTGCAACATTTTCTTTTTTTCCTGGGCAAAAGGTGTCATCATCCCCAGCTGCAATTAAAAAGGTAAGGAATAGCCCATATATAAAATGTGAAAGGGCGCAAGAGCCATCATGCTTGACAGTTACTTAGGGAAGAGCCGAATCTACCTCTAAAATACAGAAAACAGTAAAGCGAAATTACTGAACTCATACTCAGACCAAATGTCCCCTTGAATGCATGACTTTGGAAAAGGTTTCACTTTAACTCAGCTTGAGCCGTCCTTCAGGAACCAGCTCTGGATGAAGATTCACTTTGGTAATTTCTCTTCACTTCGGAACAGAAAGTGGACAGAGACTGATACAGCCTCTCATCTACCTACATCCTTCACCCACCTGCTCATTCAGAAGTGTTCTTGTATAAAATTAATTGACATAACAATTAACCAGACCCGAGAGTACTTGTTCTTGTAGTGGGAATGTATATTTAGTGTCTGCTATTAATGAGCTCTTGGAAAATTTCCCATAAGATTTCTTTGGGCAGGGATACAAGATCTGTTATATCCATAAAACACAATAGCTTGCAGCTGTGTTAACATACTTAGAAGCACATTAATGACACTGTATTATTAAGCAAGTTCAAAGAAAGAGCAAGCCATTACAAAACCCACTCCAGACCCAACTGGATTTTCAGTCTCCTAACAGAAGTCCAGTTATCTGCTGCCTGATGGCGTTGTTCAGGACCTCTCTGAATCTTCCTGCCCTTTCCCACAGCTCCCCAGCCACGAAGCAGCCTGATTAGGTTTGTCTCCCTACATCTCTCCACCAATCCCTCCTTAATAGAGGCAAACTTAATAGAAATCTTCTGCAAGATGCCAAAGAGAGACACTGAATGACACACCAGGCTGAATGTGGAAGGCACAGCACTTTGGCAGGGGCATTTAAGGGAGCTCCAAGCTCTCAGGCACAGCTGGAAGCCCCCACCATGCATAGTGGAGATGTTTGCAGCCATGCATCTTGGATGGGTGCATCTTTCTTTTCTCCAGATTCTCCCAATTTCCTCTATTCTCCTTACATTTTACCTTAGGGATCTTAAGGAAAAAAGAAAATACTCAGTTCCACAGTATGGACTACAGACCACACAAACCTCGAACTGTTCAAAACACTATAGCATTGCTTGTATTTTCCATCAGAAACCCTTTCCTTTGAGGCAGCCCATCATGAAGGTACCACTATCACTCCAGTTTCACAGCTAAATGCCAGAGCATCTTAAATCTTCCTCAGTGTAGGGTCTATGCCCTGCAGTATAGCCCTGAAAATAGTCGTGAAGGGGCTTATGCTGTTGGACAAAACAGAATTGCAGGCAGCCAAAAAGCAGAAGAAATACCACCAATAGCAACACGATGAGCTGGGCAGGAGATGAGCTTGGGGGGAAAAAAAGTGGGGTACCAGAGGCAACAAGCAGGGTCAGGGGACACAAAGAAGGGAAGGAAAGAAGAAAAGGAAGAGTGCTGAGCTATCAGGGGGCACAAATGGAAACAATCGCTGAAGAAAAAGAAAAAAAATTTAAACATTTATTTTCTACAGAGAAGTGAATGCGACCTGTCTAGATGAGATGCAGACAGTGGGATCATGAGCTCAGACAGCACCCAAGAGCACCCAGGATATACAAAGTGCATCTGTTCCTGAGAAAGCACCGAGACACCAACAGAACAAACAACCCTTTCCGAGATCCCCCATTATTCACTGTCAGCAGAAATCCTGAGACACATCCTGTAGGACTGAACTCATAGGAGGGTCTCATCAGTTTCAAACACGGACACTAAGTACAAAGAAGTTTTGACTGAAGCACACAGAGCCTTATTTTTACTGGAATTATCCAAATATGAAAGAAAGTCACTTCAAGTAATCAAGCAGGCTAATCCCCTGGAAATGACTAACCATAAAACTCTATGCAGGAAGTGGGGCGTCCCATCAGCTTCAGCGGTGTTCACAACAGCCAAAAAAAAAAAATTTCCATTTTGCTTATAGTCAAAGAGAAGAAATTCATTGACAGATGGTCATCCTAAGTGCTATGGTTTGTCTCCATATAGAATGAAAAATATATAAACCTTCTGTTGCACAGTAGAGGAGAGAGGCTTGAACACCTGTTTCAAATTATTATGGTACCATAAACATTCTTGGAAATTGGAAAGCCCTGTGTTTTAAGAAAGTGAGAAGTGCCATTGCCAGCTAAACTAAATTGAGTAGGCTGGGGTCCAGTAAGCAGTGAAAGAGAGAATTATGTGTATAGCCGCTGGCATACAGCTGATAAGAAAACTGAGTGGGCATAAAGTTAAAACCCAGCACTGCAGAAATCCTATCATTTTATGAAGTATATACATAAATTAGCTGTGCAAATTGTATTTCTTAATGTACTTCCAATGTTTTCTTTTCAGGCTTGTCATCTCTGGAATCCCTTCACAGCAAAATGGATCATTTGAGATGTCCAAATTAAGAGAAACATTAGGTAGGTTTGGCTATACATGTTCATCCGATATCTAGTAAAGACTGATTGAATTTTATTTTACTCTAAGGGATGTGAGTTGTTGCCATTTCATCACTTCTTCCAAACCCATTCCAAAGATGGATCCAAGTTCACGTCAGTATCCAATAAAGTTGTCAGTGCTTTTTGCTGATGCCTTCCAGGAAACATCTGCCTCCTCAAAGCTCTCATAACGAAATGCTGACAAAATACCGTGGGACTGCATGTCCAACAGTTAACCCAGAAAGACATATGCCAATGGCAAGAGGCTATGACAAGTAGATGTTGTCCCAGTGCCCCCCTGCACAGCAGCTCAAACATGGGGAAATGTGTGCTTTGCAGTCTCGTCACATACGTATGCATCAGTAATTCAACAAGACTTTCTGCTTCTATGCCATGAAATGAGAGGTACTGGCATATTTATCAAACAAATTAAAAAGCAGAATGTCTTTTAAGTCACTCTGTAATTTCATAAGTTGGACAGATAGAAGCAGC
>KZ507441.1:23722-36185 GCA_002844005.1 Limosa lapponica baueri
GAGCTCATGCCACGGTTACAATGCCCCGATTGGGTCATTCTCTTCTTATTCTTATGGATGTTCCTCTGACATTCTTTACACAATTACGGTTCCAAAACTTATTGACATCACAAGCAAATCCATTATGGCTGAAGCAAAACCTTTGCCGATCTCTTACAACTAGGAGCTCTGGTTATGAAATGCAGCACCTACAACAATAATTAACACTGAACAGTTGGGTGAAAGGCCTGTAATATGCTAAGAATCTACAGTTAGGACTGAGTGCCTGCTACATGACATCAAAACTTTGGTTGTTGAATACTGTAACTTATTAGGCATGTGGGCAGGACCTTATAATGAAATGTGGGAGTCTTCTCTCTCCGGTCTTTCTGACACTTGTAATTCTAGATTTAATTGATTTTCCATGCAGTTAATCCTTATCAAATGTGTGATTTGTTGCAGCTTTGGGTTGTATGTCAAAATTATAGAACTTGTGGTGTTACACCCCTCCCTCCCCCTACATTTCTGTTCAGCTTTCTGTTTGTTCCTCTCCTACACTGGTAGGAGAAGACATTGAGAAGAGGCAGCCTACCATTTTTCTTCCTACTTCAGGACTGCTCTGGCAAAGTTTACTTGAGACCTTAACTGGATCTTTAACACTGTTTGCCTCCTGCAGAGGTGGGGAGGTCACTTCAGTCTCTCTCTGTGGGAAAAGGGTTGGGACACTTGAGATAGCCTACCACTGCTGAGCCCCGGAGAAAAGTTCTTGGTCAGAAGCAAAGCAAACAACACACACACCAAAAAGTCTGTTGACATGAAGCCTGAGTTTTATTTGAAATGGAAAAATAGAAGCTTGCACTGACATGAATCATCATCCATGTGCTGTTCCTCGTTTTCTCTTTAGCTGATAGTGGGTGTAGTTCTGAAGTATTTCATGCTAAACTAACTTCAGAAGACACTAACTTTAGTGAGAGTTACCATCAGCCTGGGCCTCTGTTGTCCTACTGCAGCTTTGAGGATGTGTTTGGTATTTCATGTGGCTTTTTCACACTGCCCTTGAGGCATTATTCTTACCAATAGATCTTAGTTGTTGTTACTGCTATAATGAAAAGCATCACTGCTAAGCTGTGCCTTCTTCCCTCTTTCCATATCCCTTTGCTGTTCCCCGCAAACTTATTATGTATCTGTACCACAGAAAGCTAGTACTGGCCCAGGATCTTGCTATGCTTAGTGCTGTTGGTTTTATTCCCTCTTCTTGCCCTTGCAGTTTGAGGAGTACTCCTCTTATAAAATTTCATTCTAAAATGAAAGCCACATTTCTCTCTCGAAATACCAAATACAGTTGATCATACCTAAAAGAGGCGCTGTGCTTTTTTGTGGAACAGCAGATAAATATAATTTGTTCTATGTGAACTTGTTGAACATTAATAAATTCCAATCACCCAAGTTGATGAAAGAAACACATTATCTGTTTCTGGCAAGAATTATATTGCATCTAATTAGGCCCAACTTTAGAACATAGCATTTCACGAGCAAAGTTAATTACAATGTTCTTAGTCTTTGTGACAAGAAAGCCTAGTGGTGGGGAAAATCAGCAGTTTATGTTAATTTTTGTTTCCTTACTTAATGTTTAACTGTCTCAGTCTTTTATTATGCAAGCTTGCCAGACCTGCCATGCACTGTAGTTGCTGGGGAGAACATAATTTCAGCTGATGAGAATGACAGAGAGAGAATCTTATTGCCAGTAGTTAAAAGCAGCGTGGTTAACTCTGCAGTGTTCATGCAGTTCTCTATCTTCAGTGACTCAATAAGGAGAGTGTTTTTAACAGTTAATCAACTGATTTTTATATGCAAGATGATGGGGTGGAGTTACTGCTGTTGGTGTTAAGTCCAAAACACATTCTTTTAGAGATCTCCCTTACCTTCCTTCTTGATCCCTCAATTTAAACCTCCTTTCCTAGTAAAGAGTCAACCTGATTTATGTTGTAAATATGAGCACATATTCTGTAAAAGTTGTAAGAAAATAGTGATCCCTTCATATGAGCATTTTGCAATGTTTCTTGAGATTGGGCAGTCACTCTTAGATTTCACAAGGTCCTTTATGAGCAGCAGAACTAGCAAAGCCTGGCTTCCCTGCATGTGTGGGTTTGGTGGTTGCTGTGGTTTGTTTTTTTTTATTTTTTTATTCCTTCTCCACCTCATCACAGTACCTGTGTTTTTTCCACACAACCTTTTCTGCTCTTTCTCTGACATGCGTGTAGAGAGAACTCTCTCCCATGTCCCCCATGTGCCTGTTGGGCATCAGGCAGTGTCTGCTGGGGCTGTTCCAAAGTGCTAACAGAAAGCTACCAGCTGGGACCAGTTTTTAAAGCTGACAATTTATATTCAAGAATAGGGATGTGGTTTCTACCTATGCTAAATAAACTTGTTAGGAGATCCAATTCCACTCCGTCAAATAGATGGAAGTCTAAAAGTAGTGTCGTATCTATCTTATTAAATAAAGCTACTTAACAAAGCTGTTTGGGAGACTTCTTTATTTCAGCAAGCATTCGGCTATACTTGCAATTTGAGAATAATCAAGGATAGATTGTTTTCTCTAGTGCTTTGTGCAATGGCACTTTCAACCATGACTGGCACCCTGAAATGTCAGGATAATTTGAGCTCTGACATGCATCTAACTGCATAATTTCTTGTAAAATAAATAATCTCAACCTTTTGCTGCATTGCAGTATTATTATTTTCTTTCTGACATCTGATACGGGGAAGAATAACAGATAAATAACTAACTTTTGATAGAGTAATAGGTCAGTAGGTTAATCCGTTAATCCATATGTCTTCAAAACAATAAGAACGATGGGCAAGATGCGGAACGAGAGATAGGAACTATGAGCCAAGAGCAGCTCAAAACCGACTGAAGCCAGTCCTGCAGTTTGGCTAAGCCCCAAGGAGGGTCTGAGCCTGCGCGCACAAGAAAGGTTACTAGCGGTGACGAAGAGGAGTCTCTTTACTTCATCATTGGGACCCCCGGCGACCACCACCAGGAGGCACTACGCAGGCGCAAAGGGGCGGAGAATATGGAAATGGACTCAAGAGACTAATTTTAATACGAAGCGGGACAGGGCATACATATGTATAGGCGTCTTGCAACATATATTGAATATGTATGGGTTAGTAGCATAAATATGGAGCTTTTAGGTCTTAAGGGCGTGCACAGTTTGGTGGGATTACCCCCCTGTGCTGCCCAGCGCTGAATAAACATACCTACTTTACAACTTCTCTAAGTTGTGGAGTTCCATTCCGCACGTCACATCTTGCATGTTATGTTGATGGGCATAACCTCTGCCCAAAGGGTACAGTCATATTCTGTCACTGTTATTGTTTGAGAACTTAAATGGCACATCTTGCATCTGATTTCTTGCTACTTTTACACTGTTGATGCAGACAAGGCATGAAAGAGTTAGAATAGTGTATTTTGTCATTATCGTAGTCTTGTTTCACCCTTCAGGGATGGAGACTATTGAGACTCTTATGTCCGAAGATGCAAGTGTGAGACACCTGCATCAGTCTGGGTGGCTTTCAGGAATGCTGGCTGCCTGGTGTCTACTTTGTTCAGGTTGCTGCCTCCTCCAACTTGTCAGAGCAGTAAAGATTTTAGAGGAAAAATGTATCGAGGTGCCTTGTCTCAGGAGACTTTGCCTAAAACCAGGCAGCGGCTAGATGGCTTACATGCAAAACATGCATGTTCTGTACAGGAGATAGGTATAGCATTCTTGCTGGCTTCCTCGGGAGCTTTTCCTACAAGCACTAGATTACAGCATCTTGTTTGTGTAACAGGAACAGTCAAGATATGCTACTCTATTAGCAAGTCTATCAGATATTCCTGCAGCTTAGACAAATGCAAGTGAGGGTTGGACAAATTCTGCAACACGAATTCTGTTGGATAGCTTGGGAGATGCTCTTTCTGCGAGAATGAACTCTCCTTGGTCTTTTCCCTTCCTTTGGCTCCCCATCCATATTCTGAGGAGACCAGCAAGCGAGATACTTCACCACAGGGTATCGACATTGATATAGTGACAGATGTAGTGACTTTCATAATCTTTCTCTCTTAAGCACACACATGAATCTAAGTGCAAGAAAGGATTGTTTAGAGTAGGCAAACCAAACCAGTTGTGGGACTGGGTGCAAAGATATTTTGCACTCTTCTGCAGGTGTTGGAACTTGTAGCAAAATGCATCAAACCACAGTCTGCATAGCTTTGAGGAACAAAATGCATAGTTGTGATACCATCTCATTTGAGCTGTAGTGTTTCTACTTGTGATGTTTCAATAGTGCAGTTGTTTTGTGAGCCTGTGATGCTCTCTGGAATGATACAGAGCACATGATTGCCCATTGAGTCATCTGTGGCAGTGCAAAGACTGGAGCAGGAAAGTATGTTCTAAAGTAAATGTTAAAAACTTGCATTCAGTGGGTAAAAACAGGACTTTGCAATGCTGCAATTTGTAAAACGCAAGCAGTCAGTGATCTCTTCATTAGTATACTTAAATGCTTGTGTAGGAGATGACTTGTAAATTCCCTGAAACAAAGACTGAGAGAATCAACCTGAGGGAAGCATGAACAATAGCAAGAGACGAAACTTGGTAGAGATAAGGGGAGAGGGCCCTCCAAACTTTCAAAGAAATGTCTCAAACACTAGCCGTAGGGTGGATAATGTGGAACTTGGACAATGAGGTGAAGTCGCGGTGCTCAAAGAACAGTTAAGACTGGCCTTGTTATCTCTGGTGTGACTCATACAGGAGGAAACTCGCAGATAAGGAGGGAAGACCTGTGGAGACAAGACAGCCCTCCTTTTCAGCAGCAAAGACAGTAAAATCAAGATAACAGGATGGCTCTGTTCAGGTGCAACTTGTGATGCTTGTTAGTTCTCTGTTTTCATGCGTTAATGAACTATAGCAGTCATCTCTCCACCCAAATCATGCTACACGTTACGCGGGGGGGGGGGGGGGGGGGGGGGGGGGGGGGGGGTGGATACACAGAAGAGCGCTCCTATGAACCAGAGACACACACCACACCACCCTCACCCCCCGTTGACTGGACCAACGTTGAAACCAGGATCGGTGATCTCTCTCCCCTTCTCTATCCCTCTGTTTCTCTTTTCCCTTAACTTTAAGTACCATACCACTTGCCATAATTCATTGTATATCTGTTGTTAAGCACCACTTGCCATAATTTGTTATATACTTAACCAATTGTCATGGACCTAATAAATGTTTGTATACGAACCTTGAGAGTTGTCTCACCTTTGTCCATGCCCCTGGGGATTTGCGAATCTGAGTCACTCACCCCCCTCTTCTGAGTGGGGTGTGACAGCTTGATGCAGGTGATAAGATAGGGATAAGAGTGTCTTCACAAACAGGTGATAAAGTATGGATATGAGTGTCTCCACAAACAGGGAAGTTAATTTAAATTGCAAGAGTAAGATAACTGAAGGAAATAGGAGAGGTAATTGAAACTGCAGGACTGAGATAACCGAAAAACAGGGGAATTAACTGAAAATGCAAAAGTTAGACAATTATAAAACCGCAAAAGTTAAACTTTTATGTAATAGGCGGATCGAGAAGTCTGTACCTTCCAAGCATCTCAGCCAATGGGGAAAGGAAGAGGGTTACATGCGGCTGGGGAATTAGGATAAAATGGAGGCTGCGGCCACCGGAAAATTGAGAGACCCCACAGGGGAATGCCCCAGTGGACTCTCCCTTTATTCGAATAAAGTCTTTCCAGGACTCCTCTGCCTCCTTTGTGAACATCGACCTCTGGCTACGGGATTTTCTGCACACAGGACACTACAAAAACCCTACTGCCCAGACTTCTTTTTCCTTCATTACTGGAAAGCTGAGTTTGGTTTGCAAGTACAAAAGCTCTGGTTCCCATTTTCATCTGAAACATGAACTCTGACTCATAATAGAGCTATTCCAAAAACATGCTTTTTCTCTGCTAGAGGAGCGTGTGTTGAATTATAATGGCCCATCCTGCAATGCAGACCTTTTAATTTTAAACAAGCATGAACTTCTGCAAGGGGGTGAAAGTTCGGGGGGTGGGGGAGGCTAACTCAGAAAATATGAACAGAAATATGCTCCTTTCCCAACCCTCTGTTCTTTAGTGCATTCTCACTAAAAGAAATTAAAACTAGAAAGAATTTTAAAACTGTTATTATCTTGAACTAGATGCTTGTTTTGAGTTTTTGGAATGTAAGTAATGAATAAAAGCCATCTTATGTTTGTGTACAACTTTACAGTATTTAGATGATGGGGGACAAATACATCTTTGAGGGCTAAAAATAGGCCTGTAATTATGTATAATAGGCAAAGATATCTGACTGTCTTGCTTAGTCTTGGCATTTTGGCCCAGAGGAAGGGGAGCCTTCTGCAATCAGTGCTTTCCATTGAAAACATTGAAATTCTTCATGCCTTGTAAAGCATGTTGTCTGTAAGTTGTGTGCATGTTGTTCAGCTGATTAATTTTGGCTTCTGCTGTATCTGTTGCTCGCCACTCTGCTGGCTCTGTTCCAAGCAGAAGCTGAGCCGTTTGCCTAATGGGATATGAAGTTCTTGCTGGTGCCTTCTGGTTGCACCTTGCTGGAGCTCAGGGACTGAGCAGCCTAAGAGGTAGCTGCTGTAGTAATAAAGGTACATATTGTGCTGTACTTCTGAAAAAAACTTAAAAGGTTGGAGAGTTTGAGTTGGAAGCTGGGTGCAAGTAGCTAAAGAGCTTCAATTGTGGTGATGGATTGACTATTGTAGAGTGCTAGAAACCTCTACCTGCCTTCCCCAAAGAAGAGGAGCATCCATTTTTTTCAAAAAGTATCTCCACCTTGATATACATGTTACTGGAATAATACCACATGTCATTAGAGCAGTAGAGATAGCACGTATCACATTGCCTTCTTATACATCCTCAGCCAGTCTTGTGAAGCAGGAGGATGTTATGTATGCTAATATAATAGGAAACACATCTCTGTAGAAAGGATCTAGAAGATCTGTTTGACAACATTGTATACAGGATTAAAGTGATGCAGTGGAGCTGTCTGTTTTCCTAGAGCTTGACTTAATGCAGTAAGAAAAGGCAGAACTAAAATTTGGATCAGTGTTTGTGCTTGTTCAGCAGAAATGCTGAAATAGGAGGAAACTGTTAAATCAATGCAATGATAACTTTTTGACTCAAACAGTGGAGGAACCAACGAGGAGAGGTGCGGTGCTGGACCATGTGCTGACAATCAAAGAAAGGCTAGTTGTGGATGTGAAGGTTGGGGGTAGCCTTGGCTGCAGTGACCATGAGGTGGTGGAGTTCAGGATCCTGCATGGAAGTAGCAGGGCAAAAAGTAGAATTACAGCCCTGGACTTCAGGAGAGCTGACTTTGGCCTCCTCAAAGACCTACTTGGAGGAATCCCATGGGTTAAGGCTCTAGAAGGCAGGGGCTGGTTAATAATCAAGCACTGCTTCCTCCAAGCTCAAGATTGGTGCATCCCTAGGAGCAAGAAATCAGGCAAAGGAGGCAGGAAACCTGCATGGATGAGCAAGGAGGTTCTGGAAAAACTTGGACAGAAGAAGGAAGTTTACAGAAGGTGGAAAAAGGGACTGGCCACTTGGAATATAGGAACGTTGTCAGATTATGCAGGGATGCAACGAGGAAGGCTAGGGACCCCTTGGAATTCAATCTGGCAAGGGATGTCAAGGACAATAAGAAGGGCTTCTTCAAGTACATCAGTAGCAAAAGGAAGATTAGGGAAAATGTGGGCCCACTGCTGAACAAGGTAGGTGCCCTGGTGATGGAGGATGCAGAGAAGGCGCAGTTACTGAATGCCTTCTTTGCTTCAGTCTTTACTGCTAAGGCTGGCCCTCAGGAATCCCAGACCCTGGAGGTAAGAGAGAGAGCCTGGAGATAGGCAAACTCTCCCTTGATCGAGGAGGATGGGGTTAGAGATCATTTAGGCAAACTTGACACCCACAAAGCCATGGGCCCTGATGGGATGCACCCACGAGTGCTGAGGGAGAAGGCAGATGTTATTGCGAAGCCATTCTCCATCATCCTCAAAAGGTCATGGAGAACAGGAGCGGTGACCAAGGACTGGAGGAAAGCTAATGTCACTCCAGTCTTCAAAAAGGGCAAGGAGGACCCGGGAAACTACAGGCTGGTCAGCCTCACCTCCGTCCCTGGAAAAGTGATGGAACAGCACATCCTGGATGTCATCTCTAAGCATGTAGAAGAAGAGAAGGTTACTGAGAATGGTCAACATGGATTCACCAAGGGGAAATCATGCTTGACCAATCTGATGGCCTTCTATGATGGTGTGTGAGCCGATGCAGCCAGGATGCAGGAACAACCACAAAACCACGGATGAAAGGCAAAGAATAAATTTAATCTCGATACCTCATGGATCGGGGAATCTCCGAAGCAGCACCCAGACAGAGGCATGCAAGCAGGCACTGCGGAGCAATAGAGAGTCCTTATTAGAGAGAGAGTCCTTGTTAGCAAGGGAGTGAGGGAGTGAGAGCTCACACTTGCTGTTCTCGCCTGTATTTCAAGGATTCGGGCAGGCAGAGTTCTTTGCTGTGCTTTGATCTTCTTCAACAGCAGGGCAGGAATCTCAGGCATGTTTGATAAGATGCCCCTGAGTCCATCCCAGGCCTACGTTATCTAAGCGCAGATGTTCTACTTGTTGAGCACATACGACTAAACAGCAGTCAGTGTGATATATGTGTTTTCCAGCACCCCACGTGCGAGATGGTGAAAGGTCTTGAGGGCAAGACTTAGGAGAGCGGCTGAGGTCACTTGGTTTGTTCAGCTTGGAGAAGAGAAGGCTGAGGAGTGACCTCATTGCAGTCTACAACTTCCTCAAGGGGGCCAGTGGAGGGGGAGGTGCTGATCCTCTCTCTCTGGTGACCAGCAATAGGA
The DNA here is from genome assembly GCA_002844005.1 of Limosa lapponica baueri. Lineage (NCBI taxonomy): Eukaryota > Metazoa > Chordata > Aves > Charadriiformes > Scolopacidae > Limosa > Limosa lapponica. The sequence goes on from KZ507441.1 coordinate 32,652, forward strand.
CACAAGGAAATAAAATGAAGCTGCGTCAGGGGAAGTTCAGATTGGACATTAGGAAAAGGTTATTCACTGAGAGGGTGGTTGGTCACTGGAACAGCCTTCCCGGGGAAGTGGTCACAGCACCAAGCCTGTCAGAGTTCAAGGACCATCTGGACGACACTCTTAGTCATGTGGTTTAGTATTAGGTTGTCCTGCGACAAGCAGGAAGTTGGACTCGATGATCCTTATGGGTCCCTTCCAACTTGAGATATTCTGTGATTCTATGAGTGCTTTAGCCATCCTTAGGTTTTTATTCAGTCTCTGATTTACAAGTGTAGCTCCAACCTGTCCTCAGTTTGGACTTTAACCCTTGACTCAAGTTACCATTAAAAGCTCTTGCCAGAAGATTATAGGAATGGGTGGCTGGAGTATGAAAAGACCATACAATGAAAAGCATTCCAGCCTTCTGCCTGAGTAATTCCCAGTGGGTAAGGCAGAATGGCAAAATCTGCTGGCTTTAAATCTTTTTTGTTCTGCAGTTGTATTAAAAAAGGTTGGGCTGGTGATATAGAGCTGGCTTGCTGAGTTCAAGATTACTGCCTTGTTTTTCTTTATTACCTTTGGAAATTTGAGAAGGAGCCAAGGGACCTATAACATACAGGTTGCTTGTGCACAGAGGTTCCGTAGAAATACACTTGTTGGTGAGGTGAAGCACAGATGAGGGGTAGCAATGCTGTTTTTTTCCTTTCTGTTTTCCATCTCACTTCTGAAGAAAAGCAGTGTCATCATGTGTGGTTTGTTTCTTTAGGGTAGTATTTCTAGCGTGACCTGGTCCTGATGCCCATCAGGCTGTACAGATGCCAATACGACTGTTGTTGATTTTTGTCCTGCAGAGCAGGAGAGAGATTAGGAGCAACAGGGATGAACAGATTTCTCTGAAGAACAGAACAGCAGTTACTGGTTCAGATTGAGGATCCCTAGTCTTTTGTTTCCAGTAGTGCCTATCAGTGTATATCTAGGGAAGAGCAAGCACTGAGCAAGTTGTCATGGTTTGGGCTGGATTGGCTAATGATGAGATGACAGATGCTCTTCCCCAACTACTTAGCGATTAGTGCTAAGTAAATAAGTCATTTAGTTCAACCACATATCTATCTGGCAGCCATTTAAGACAAACACAAGTACATTTCTTCAAAAAAACCCAAAACCAAAACAAACAACCAAACAAAAAAACCCCATATACTACATACACACAAATATATTTCCCACAGAACACACACCTCCAATAGGTAATCTGGATAGGATAATTCTGTAGGCTGTTAAAAAAAAATCATTACATCTAATTAAATGACTACATCTAATTAAACAGTCATTCTGAAGTCACATCAGATTCCTGACTGCTTTAAGGTATATGAACAAGGGGTTTCATTTAAAGTTCTTGCTTTTCATCTCAAGAAGAATGGGCTTGTGGCATTTCAATTCTTTACCATGCAAAAGGAGGAAAAACTAATTAAAATAAAAAATTCCAGAAGCTTTTTGCTCCCTGTCTTAAGTGACAATTTCTTAGCTTTTTCTTTTACTCTAGTAACAAAAAAAGCAAGTTTTGAACAAGCAAAAAGAAGGAATTATTTTAGATTGCTCAGAGAAGTATACCACTTTATTTCTGCTACACCTAGTTTGGAAAAAGTGTGAAATTGTACAACAGCTGTCATAATCTGCACTGGGAAGGAGCCTGAACCTCAACAATAATCTCCTAAATTGCTCTCTAGCAACACCAAGGGTGATGAGCATTGCAAAGACCAGAAATGCCAGGGTATAGGCAGTTCAAATACCATTACACTTACCTGGCCTTTTTTTTCATACTATGCCAGCAAAAAAGGAGGGGGGGGGAAGAAAATGGAGACCAAAGCCCCAAACAGTTTTTAAAAATTTTGGGAAAAACAGAACAAGACAAAACCATAATTAAAAGGAACTTTAAAAGCTGAGAAACATCATACAATATCTGACAAAATCCAAAACTTAACAGGACTCAAAATAAAAAGTTAAATATAATTCACTAAAAAAAGAAGTAATCAGTTTAGTTAGACCATTTAATAAAATATAAAGAAATCCTTTACATGGGGAAGTAAAGCGAGGTCCCAGTTGACTGGAGGCTAGCAAATGTGACACCCATCCACAAGAAGGGCTGGAAGGAGGATCCAGGGAACTACAGGCCTGTCAGTCTGACCTCAGTGCCTGGGAAGGTCATGGAACAGATCATCCTGAATGCCATTATGTGGCACATGAAGGACAACCAGGTGATCAGGCCCGGCCAGCACAGGTTCATGAAGGGCAGGTCCTGCTTGACAAACCTGATCTCCTTCTATGACAAGGTGACCCACTTGGTGGATGAGGGAAAGGCTGTGGATGTTGTTTACCTGGACTTTAGTAAGGCCTTTGATACGGTTTCCCACAACATTCTACTGGAGAAACTGGCTGCTCATGGCTTGGATGGGAGTACTCTCTGCTGGGTAAAAAACTGGCTGGAGGGCCAGGCCCAGAGAGTGGTGGTGAATGGAGTTAAATCCAGTTGGCAGCCAGTCACAAGTGGTATTCCCCAGGACTCAGTACTGGGGCCTGTTCTCTTTAATATCTTTATCAATGATCTGGACGAGGGGATCAAGTGCACGCTCGGTAAGTTTGCAGACGACACCAAGTTAGGTGGGAGTGTTGATCTGCTTGAGGGTAGGAAGGCTCTACAGTGTGCCCAGGTGGCCTAGAAGGCCAACAGCATCCTGGCCTGTATCAGGAATAGTGTGGCCAGCAGGACTAGGGAAGTGATCATCCCCCTGTACTCAGCACTGGTGAGGCTGCACCTTGAGCACTGTGTCTGGTTTTGGGCTCCTCACTACAAGAAAGACATTGAGGTGCTGGAGCGGGTCCACAGAAGGGCAACAAAGCTGGTGAGGGGTCTGGAGAACAAGTCTTATGAGGAGCAGCCAAGAGAGCTGGGATTGTTTAGCCTAGAGAAAAGGAGGCTGAAGGGACACCTTATTGCTCTCTACAACTACCTAAAAGGAGGTTGTAGAGAGGTGGGGGTCAGTCTCTTCTCCTAAGTAACAGGCAATAGGACAAGAGGAAGTGGCCTCGAGTTGTGCCAGGGGAGGCTTAGGTTGGATATTAGGAAAAATTTCTTCACTGAAAAAGTTGTCCACCATTGGAACAGGCTGCCCAGGGAAGTGGTTGAGTCACCATCCCTTGGTGGCATTTAAAAGATGTGTAGATGTAGTGCTGAGGGACATGGTTTAGTGGTGGACTTGGCAGTGCTAGGTTAACAGTTGGATTTGATGATCTTAAAGATCTTTTCCAACCATAATGTTTCTATGAAAGTAGTCTTACACTGTATTTACCAAAATCCATAGCAAATAAAGAACATGGTTGAATTATGGATGCCAAGTGAATAAAAAATAGAAAATACAATATTATGACTGTGAGAAACACCGGCTCACACTTAAAATTTTAAAGAGGACAAAGTCACTGGAGCAAAGGTTTATTGTACGAAGCAGCGCTGAATCGGGTGCA